>JAUZNJ010001192.1:0-18776 GCA_034780135.1 Jordanella pulchra
ATCTATCTATCTATCTATCTATCTATCTATCTATCTATCTATCTATCTATCTATCTATCTATCTATCTATTTAAAAATATGGTCAACGTTAAAAACAGAACTGTTTAGATGTAGAATAATATTTTGATTTACCAATTTTTTTCTGAGTGTAAGCAATACAAGTTTTTGCATGTCCCACCCAGAGCCCTGACTTCAAGAAGGTGAGGAGACTTACTTATCATGAAGATCAATGGTCAAACTATCAGTTGAAATTTGAAGTCTGGCCAGTAATTATAGCCAGGTTTTCATTGCTAAAATGCCAGTAACGCATTTTTTTAAATGATGATTGTCCTAGTTTATTAAAAGAAAGCAACAGTTTTATTTTAAATGTAAAAGCCTTCTGATTGTTAAATTCCCTTCTTGATTGATTGATGATTATTGTAAAGGGTATGAATAACAGTTTATTTAAAGAGTCAGCATCCACCTGCAGTTCCTTTTAATAAGCATTAAATGTTATTGTTCAGATTTTTCTTCAGTAGGAATCTATTCAGAGCCAGGTATTTACTTCACAATATTTACCAACACCAGATTGCAGAAGTTCAAAATCATGTTGGAAGAGAATCCCTTGTCTACAGCCTTCAGTTGAGCAACCGAGATTTTTTTCTCTCACAGTTAGTTCTTGACTCTGGATGCGCTTTAATTTCCCATTAAATAAGTACTTCTAATGCAGATTTGGATGTATGATTCGAATCATATTGATGCTAAAAAATAAAACCCATCTTCACCTTCAGTTTTGCAGAGGGCAACAATAGGATTTAGGGTCAAAACAGGCAAATATTTAGGACTATCTATACTTTTTTCCACCTTCTGCACAAGTCCCCTGTCAACTAGAAAAAAAAGGTCCGCTGTAGATTTGATCTTGTGCTGATTCAAAGTGTTTGTATCAATATATCTTTTGTATTTGTTCCCCAAAATGGGGAATCAGACTTAGTTTCATCAGACTACATGTTTTTTTGGAAATATTAGTCTGAGGTATGTTTTTCCTGTTTCAGAGTGGAAGAACAAAAGGATATTTCTATCGATGTTTTCTTTCGATGAAAAGGCTCCTTTCTTAAAACATATCAGACAGACAAAAATTTGAGTATAGGCATCATTTATATTCAAACGTTGCCCAGCATGGCTATGTGCAGCCATGCCCCTTGAGTATCTTAGCGGTACCCCCTTTTTTCCGAAGAGCATTTGGAGGCTGCTTTCCTCTATCTCTATGAACAGCACCAATAACAGAAGAAACTGACAGAGTAGATGAGGAAGAATTAGGCATAAAAGCAGGAAGTGTGCAGATAGAAAATGCATGTCACAATTAAATTACTTAATGGGCCAAAGTCCCGCGATAGATCACATGTAATTTACATCAAGAGTCACTATAATAAAGACTTTGTAAAACTTACATTGAAATTCAATTAGAGTGTTGAATACATAACCAAAGCCGTGAAAAATGAACTCATTGGGGGTCCCTTTTCATTACTTGCCCCGAGGCAAAATAGACCATTAATTTAATACATTCCATGTTTTTTCACATGAGCATTTTTAAGTTGGTGCACATTTCCATCCTAATGTATCCAACACAAAGAGAGAGCCTGCCAAAGACTGCATTATACAAGCTGCAAAGAACCCCACCCCACCCTACTCAACACACCACCACCCCTTCCAGTTGTTACCTTGAGTAGTCAGACCACTTTCAATCAGTCAAGCTTGAAAAATGACCCTTCAAAAATGGAAAAACAAAACAACAAAAGAAGAAATTATGATATAGTATTATTGATTTGTAGAGTGGTGAGTATTTCTGTAGCGGCAGGTGCCGTCCCTGTGGTACAATGGTGCCGCTTGAGTTAGACTGTAAACAGCTAAACGGCGAGCCTTAATTAAGATATTGCTGTTTTATCTTGGAACAGTGGATCTGCACACTTCAGTCGACCACAAAACAGAGACAAAGCGGGGACCCTCGTCAGAAGTTCCACCCTTAAGAGGAGAGCTAATTAACAGACTATTTCATTAACTGTTCCAGCTTGGTAAATACAAGTTTACCAGGGGTCAATAGATTTTACAACACATAATGATTTGGAATATAATTACTGTGTAAAGGGAGCTGTGAGAAATGCCTTCAAAAAGTTGTTTGCACGTCTGTCCCTGCATGTCATAGGGCAGGTTGTGTTGTGCTGCCTTCAACTTGACGCACAGACAGTTTATCAGACTTCTTTTCACCTTTATGCTGCACACATCACTGCCAGCAGACCCACAATAAAACCATTGCAGTAAAACAAAAGAGGTAAGTATATTTTTGAGTCTGCTAGTTCTGATTTGCCTCTCTTCAAATTGCAGGCTTGATCAGGTCCAGGTTGTCCGAAACACTTTTAAATAGTTTATTGCAGAGGAAGAGAGCGCACTTAGATTTTTGTCATGTACTAATTAGTTTAAAATGAACACGCTTTGTTTTTTTTCCTCCAATTGTTATTCCGGCTCTAAACACACAGCCTGATAATGGATCCAGCCCCAAGAACAATGCCTCATATAGTAAACTTTTACCTTAATGAGTGAATACAAACTGCGGGGCTGCATGTGAAAAGTCATAAACACATATTTCTTTTATTTCAAGGGACAGAAAGGAGTGTGACACTGGAGCCAGTCTGGGAGACTCTTTGTAAAGCAAGGAAGTATGAAAAAATATTTAAAAAGTCATGTATTATTCATTGAAAAACTGCGAATGTTCAAGCCTCTTTTCCTTGTTTCAGCATGCATTTTTCCATTTGTCTTGTGATGCTAAATTTTTAACATTTTCCTCCCACATTGCATTGATGTTGCATATAATTAGTTACTTTAAAGTAAAATCACTTCTGACACCACTGTGTTCACAAATTAGGGGACTTCAGATTGGAGGGATTCAATTGGGTGAGTGAGTCTGGGAGAAAAACAGAGTTGTCTAAATATTACATGTGCTGCCTGAGAAAAGTGACAAAATTGTCTGAATTAACAGAAAAGATGTGAAAGCTAATTAAGAAAAAAACAAAAACACTTGGATTATTTATGTATGCTTGAAAAGCTCATCATGTTTTCAAGATCATGCTGTGCCCTCTACAAATACACATCATCTGCAGAAAAAAAGGGGAAGGAAACTCTGAAGTGCATATTTGATTTATTTATTTTCACCCAGACGGATACTCAGAGCTTTATACAGATTCTGCCATTTGGAAGCTGAAATAATGGATGGGGCACTTATCAATTTTTAATTTCACTGTGTTGTGTGAAGGGTAAACATGATGTCTGAGATGTCTTTTCTGTGCTGAATTGTGTTTTCTTATAGTGAGAATGTGTATAGGGAGTGAAAACTAGTCACGGAAGTGTAACAAGGGTGAGGCCATTCATTTTTCTAGTGGGAATTGCTACAAATAAAATGATAGATGTTTATCGTATTTGATTTGCTTTGGAAGTTATAACTTGTAAAATAACAACATTAGAAAAAGAAGAAGTTACAGCAGGGTTCTTTGTTAGGCTAAATTAAATTAACAATACAAGCCGATAACAACTAGAGATGGGCTTGTATGAGATTTTCTTGGTATGATAATGCTATACCACAATATTAGGATGTTTCTGCAGTGTTGATCTGAGAAAAAAACAAGGTCTTCCTCTTATTAAAAAAAAAACCTAGTGGAAATCCTTTAGAAGCTTGCTGTGCTTCAATCCTACTGCTACTTTTTATTGTTATCCTGGAAAGGTTAAGTATAGAGGTAAAGATCACATTAATTCAAGTTCATAATTCTCATTTAACAAGATGCCTAATTTTAACCTAAATTTAAACTCAAGTCATTTATGTTTGGAGATAAAGTGTATAAACTGGGCCCATGAAGTGAGATTTTTATCTTATTTTGCATATTTTTACATTTTCATTTGGGTTTTTGTATTTCTCCAAGTTAGTCTTAAACCTGTTTTAGTACTGCTCTAAGTGGGTAAACAGTGGTTATAGGTTCAAACATTCCTTGCAGGTAAAAGCTTTCATCATCATAGCTCCAACTCTAGTACAACTCTGTCTCAGCTGCACTGGATTCAGGTATCCACAAGTCAGCACCTTAAGGGATAGATCAGGTTTTTGGACATCAAGTTGTGTGCAACCTTGACCAGCTGTAGCTAAGATATAAGAGTGTCCCTACTGTTACCAAGCCTCCTACTCTGAGAAACGTCCAGTAACGAAATTCTGGTACTGTACAGTGGCACAAATAATAAAAGGTTTTTAAGCTAGAAAACGATGCATGTGCTTTGTTAGACTATTTCAACAATTTTAAGATATCCCAGCAATTTTTCAAACCTTGATATTAACGAGAACATTTTTTTGGCTGCTATCACTCTGCAGTGTAGGTGTGGAAGACAGTTCCTGCTAACAGAAATAAAATAAACAGTTTATCAACGGCTGATGGAAGGATCCACTATGAACAACAGAGGGAAGGTGAGACAGCAATTTTAAACTCAGGCTGGAGCAGCAGGAAATCAGTGAATGCTGACTCACCTTCCCTCTGTTGTGCTAATCGATCCTTCAGTTGGCCGTGACAATTGCTTTTGTTGGCCAGGCAAATTTTAGGGCAAGTACAAGCAGATGAGAGGTGGCAGTTTGCGGGTATTTGCTCAGAAGGGAAGCGGGGGAGAACAACAGTAGATAGGAGAAGCCTGCCAGGAAGACAGCGAGCCAGAGCGGTGTAAATGGTCTGCAGCGAACCCGTTTTTCCACCGTAGGTAAGATCACGAAAGGCCCCTATACTGTGTTCTGCACCTAAACGGTGGAGCGATAGTGGCCAAAAACTAGTCCTTTTGATTGCAAGGTCTGACATAGCTGTGGGATTTCGTAAAATAGTTAGTAGTCTAACATAGCTAATGCATAGTTTTCTAGCTTAAAAACCTTTGATTATTTGTGCCTCTTTACCGTACCGGAACTACTTTTTGTATGGTACGTTACTGGCATTTCTCACAACAGGAGGCTTTGTAACAGTTACATCTAAACCATAGACAGTTTATGTTTCACACAGCTTCAAGTCCAAAAACCTGAATTATCCCTTTAAGGCAAATTGGCTTAAACTGATAAGGCTCCAGCCCACTGGACTCCTCCCTCAACCTTTGGTGTCCAGGGGGTGAAAACTCTTTATCCTTATACAATCTGTCCTTGGGGTAATTACCAACATCCTGCTGCTTAAGGCTCCCACATACTTGTGTGGACTGTGTCCATACTGTGAATTGTGCAAAGTCTGCCTACATTTTTCATGACAAACGCCTTAATTTAAAGTACTGCCAAGGTATCTTTGGAGGAATGTGCTATTTAGTTTTACAAAAACAAAATAACCAACGTTCAATTGAGGGCTTTGCACTGTTTCCTCTTCTTTACGCCTCTCAGTGTGGCAGATAGAGTGGCTATGACACTGTCATAGCCACTCACTCTCCGCAGGGTGGCTGGGCTCTCCCTTAGAGATAGGGTGAGAAGCTCAGTCATCCGGGAGGGACTCAGAGTAGAGCCGCTGCTCCTTCACGTCGAGAGGGCCCAGTTGAGGAGGCTCGGGCACGTCCCACCGGGAGGAGGCCCCGGGGAAGACCCAGGACACGCTGGAGGGACTATGTCTCTCGGCTGGCCTGGGAACGCCTTGGGATTCCTCTGGAGGAGCTGGTGGAAGTTGCTGGGGAGAGGGAAGCCTGGGCCTCCCTTCTGAAGCTGCTACCCCCGCGACCCGACCACGGATAAGCGGAAGATGATGGAAGGATGGATGGATGGATGGATGACACTGTGGGTTGTTGCGACTGGCTGATCTGGGCAGTATGTCACTGCCAGCTATTGCCTGGGGAACCCTTTCAGTTCAATGTCGCATTTAAAACAAGTCTGCATAAATACCCATTCAGAGAGAAGTACTTTTCCGCCAAGCAGTGTAGTTAGACGCTTTGTTTTCACACGTCCCCATGAGCCCACCAATGTGTTAATGTTTAATCATTTGAAGGCCTTACCACTCCATTCTTTGATAAGGCTAAGCTAGGCCAGGATAAGCTAGCTGCCAATTTCTCTTGCCCTGACCACAGCCGTGTTAAAACCCCAACTGCTCATCTCTCACTCAGCACTGCCCCCTCAGGGTCTCTTGGCACCAACCACTTAGGAGGCATTTGTTTTGTGTGTTTTTGCTGATGAACATACAACAAATATAAATACATACATATTAATTTAAACTTTCTGGTAAGTTAGACTGCTATAACTTTTCCAATGTTTATTCCCAGAAGTTAATCATCCTGCCTATTAAAACATCAACAACAAAAACACAAAAGTATTTGGGGCTTTTTGGACTAAATACACACAACTGTATAACTTTGGTGATTGTTGTTAATTTGCAGTCTTCAGAGATCTAAGGACAGTGATGTTTAATGACAAAAAGTCCACCCATGGGAAATTGTCTGGGGGTAAATATGAGAAACAGTTCTCAGTTTGGACACAAACACAAGCTCTTAGATCCTGCCGATAATTTGGGATCATTTTTAATAAGTCGTAATTACACAGAGGGTCTGATTGTGCTCTGCAGCTCCTGAAAATGAAATATGTGGTATCAGGGCCTGGTGGTAAAGGATATTGCTTGCCGTTCATACATAATTGAGAGATCTTGAATGTCAAACCAATGGGAGAAAATGCTACAGAAGCAACAGTACACCTCGGCACAGAAAACTGCACAGCGTTGTCTTTCCATTCAGAGGAGAGCATGTGCTATCCAGTGTACCCGAATTAGGTATATGTGAAGGTTTTGTATCTAGGACTTTATTCTTAAACTACTGATTAAAAAAAAATCTAATTGGATCAGATAAAAACGATCAAGATATTCAAGCAGAAGAAGGATATCTTAACTTTAGTAGAAAAACTTAGAAGATGAAGGATGCCTTTAGCTTGTCCTCTTTCTCTACCGGCCTCTGATGGAGGCTGTAGGACTGGCAGCAGGAAACAGATAACCTGACTTTGTTAGTGAATGAAATACACAGGAGCTGCCATGGAAGCTCTTTATTTCCTCCTCCCTCTTCACAGATAAATGACTTGCCGTCTCCTGAGCATGGAGCCATCTTTTTTATTTTTGACATTTTCCTGTTTAATGTGTTGCACTTTTATAGGAGCCATCTTTATGTTCTGCCTTTTTGCATTTTCTCCTAAGTCCTAAAATACTGTTATTGATGCCCGGCCTCTAGTGCATTATGCAGTATTTGTTAGTAAATACCATTTTTGCATATTGGTGGTAACAGGAAAATGCATGTATGGAAATTCTAATATAAATTGACTTATACATATGGGAGCAGACAGTGCTCACTAAGCTCTTCTGGACGTAATATATCGTTCTTTATACTACTAATCTCATGAAGGAGTCTTAAAGCTGCAGGCAGGAGGAGGAAAGAAAAAAAAAACGTGCTTTAGCTTTTAAAGACTTTTATCTTACATTACAGGAATGACAGATTGTGCCTCTTTCTAAGGCTTTTATGCTTTGTTTCAAGAGAACCAGGAAGAGGAGAGATATGTGAGAAGACGAAGGGTGATATTGATAAGGATGGAAGGTGCAAAGGAGTGTATCCTGGTGTAATGCAGCTTTACGGTGCCCTTTTTCATTTAGCATGAATGATTTTTATGAGTCCATTTCTTGGGTGAACAGGGTTGTAGGAAGACAGAGGGGTTGAAACAGACAGAGGACACATAAGCGGCACAGGGACATACAAAACTGGGTTTTATTGACCCTCTTCCAAGCAAAAACGCATCATATCCAGATAAAAACATGAATAAACAAAGCAGTGAAATAAATTAGTTTCCTCTCTAAACACTAAAGCTTTTCTACTAATAAATTTTAGCTGTATATACCCCTTATTAACAGTTTGCACATTTTTGTTTGGCTAAGCATTTATTACCTTATTATCAGATTCTATTCTTCTGGGTTCATGTTGAATAAAATTAATTCCCATCAAAGCGTCACGTTTAACACACTTTACGTTTATTCAAGTCTTTAACACTTTTTTCCCCACATTTTCTCCCTCCAGGGTGTATGAAGTTTTGTCACATTCCCTCTAAAAATGAGAATATCACACTGCATTTTAATAAATTCTACCTGTACTAAAGACTAAACCGCTTTAAAGAGAATTAAACTTAATTATAGCATTATTTGCATTATGAATCAGAAAATATTTAGGAATATTAGCCCAAAGATACAGTCCAAGGTGCACTAACAAAAACAAGAAAGCTTAAATAGGGTTTTCTTATTTTAATGCAAGGAGGCAAGAGTGTGGGACAAATGCTGTGGAGCTTTGCCCTCATAGACCCCCCTCCACTTTTATGTCCTTAAAGCACTTGGAAAAAATACTTGCTTGTTTGTCCACAAACTCTAAAAAGCAATAAGCTTCAAGTAAAACATGATTTTACAAAAAGTATATAATTGCAGGGGGGCTGCAGGATGGCGCAGTGAGTAGCAGTATTGCCTTGCAGCAGGAGGGTTTGAATCCCGGCCTGGGGTCTTTCTGCATGAAGTTTCATGATTTTGGGGAATATTTGCTCAACTTATTTAGCCTATATCTAAAACTGTCTCTGTTACTTAGAAAACATTTTATTTGAAAAATATTTGATTGATCTAAATGAAATTAAA
The DNA here is from genome assembly GCA_034780135.1 of Jordanella pulchra. Classification (NCBI taxonomy): domain Eukaryota; kingdom Metazoa; phylum Chordata; class Actinopteri; order Cyprinodontiformes; family Cyprinodontidae; genus Jordanella; species Jordanella pulchra. The sequence continues at coordinate 8,655 of JAUZNJ010001192.1, forward strand.
TTTAATGATACAGTACATAAAATGACACAATAAATGTTTTTTTTAGATTTTCTAAAAACATTTTTTACGCACTCTACTTCCTGCATTGTCACCCTCTCTAGACATCCCGCCCCCTAACTCACCCCCATGTACATTTTTCTAAATCTGCCATCTATCTATCTATATATGTAAAGAAAACAAGTGTAATGTGCTGGTCTTTTTAAACATCCACCCCACTTGTATAATTTTGTTTTGCAACTTTCTATCACTGCTACTCTTTGTTTCTTATAATCACAAAGATAAGATATATAGTAGTTCCTTTTTTGTTTAAACTTTCTATAATCTAATAATCTGCAGAGTAGATCAGATGACTCTGTACTAATAGATACATTCACATATCTTTGTCCACTTCAGTCACTGGCCATGACCTTAAACACAGCAGCAGGTATGTTTCTAAACAATGAAATAAGGAAATTGTCATAATTCAGATGTACAGTGCATCTGATAACCCTTAATAAATCTTCCAACTGTAGATATGAGCAGACTTCTGCACTGAAACAGAAACATGGAAGGGTTTGTAAAACCTATTAGAAAGGATTGCTTTGGATAGATGACTTCCTCGATCTTTACTTGCTCATCTCCTCCTCCTGATGCTGATACCGATACGAACAGTTAAAGCCCTCTTTTCTTGGGAACAATGACCCACCCCCTCCATCTCTCAATAAGGTTTTGCCGTTTTATCCCTTGTGTCTGAGGCACATAAAGGCTTTATAAGGGTGCTTACAGACAGACTCAAGCAGAATCAGGGGTTTTTGAATCTGTTTAAATGATTTTAAAGGCGGGACTGAAGGCTATGATTCACTGATTTATTACTTTCCCCCTCTTAGTTCAGATTGATGTTTTGCTCTTCAATGCCTTCCTGCTTTTATGGCATCATCTTCTGCCATATGATGTGACTGCCCCAATAAAGAGCCTTTTAACTTTGCTTACATTTCTATAAAAAATAGGAAAAAAAATGTTTTGAAAAGGTATAAAATTTAAAAATGATTTGAACACTATTGTGAGCATACAGTGCTTTTGAAAAAACTACCTTGAAGACTTATGCAGTTTTAAATTTTAATTATCTTATCTCTAGCAGGTCCATTGAATATTACATAGCAGACATAGATAACCTGAATAAATACAGAATTTTGCTTTTTAAATATTTTATTTATTTAGGGAAAAGATGTGATTCAAACCTACCTTAATCAAGGTGAAAATCACCCTAATCAAGGAAGTCACCCCTCATGTTCATTTGTAAAATAACAGGTTAATCCCATTTTTTGAAAAGGTCTTTTTATTGCCAGACACGTAGAATCAAGCATTCCCTAAAACAGAACCTGTCTGGTAACGTACAGCTGGTTAAAAGGTCTCATAAAGCAAAGTCACCCATCGTCCACAGGTTTGAAGACATCCACGAGCAGATGAGAAGCAAAAAAATAAATAACAAAATTTTCTTCTAAGACTGCTTGGACTCAATTATGAGATTTTTAATTATCAAGATTTTGTTTTATGACCAAATACACCCAAGAAAATAAAAGAGTCATTTTGCATTTACTCTGGTGAACTTAACTCTAAAATTATTTTGAAAGCATAAAACATTCATCTGTGACGAAAAGGCTAAAATTCAAGACAATGTGTTAGGGGTCAAATGCACGTGTGACATTTAGGGGGACATTTTCAGTTTCCTCTTTTAAATGAAAGAAAAAAAAAGTGTGCTGATATTTTATTATCATCAGAGCATTTATAATTATCCTTGAGATTTTAAGCAAGCTACAGCCACTCACATGATATTTACGATGCTGTATTTAGACTCCTGCAACAAGAAAATCCTCTGAACTGCAGCGTCCTCATGTCATAAATGTCACATTGGGCTGTTGTCTAAACAAAGACATGGCCTGGAAACAAAGAGGAGTTAGGGGGACAGGTTAGGGACGACGAGAGACATCCATTATAATTAAATGTTACACAGTCCCACTCCCAGGCCTTAATACAAGTAGGCTTACTGCAAAGATCTGATTTAGGACAAACAAGATGACTGCATCTTTCTCTAACTATCACCCACAGCCGAGGAGCGCGCCACGATACAGGGCTGTAAAATGACTGATGTTTGTAAAAAGCGACATTTCTGCACGGTAAGCACTTCTGCAGGGACGCTCCTGAGTTTTTATGTGCGGGTTCATAAACTCCCAGACTAATGCACACTGACACTCTGTTTTGATATCATTACAGCATTATGCTCATCCTTTTTTAAGTGAAAAAACACAAGTACTTAGAAAGTCGAAATTCATAAATAAATTTATGTCAAGCTGCACTTAATATTGATTTTGTTAGTGTACAGATTCAATAATAAGGTACCATCTACATGAATATTTAAATATAATCTTCATTTCTGCATCTCCTAATGGCCTTTTCTCCTCTACACTCAATTTAAACACAATTTGGAAACTATAATATATTGAAAATGACTGGAATTCAGCAATAAATCACCGGAGGGAGACTGGGGGTCTTTTATAAGGCCGTCTAACATTACTTCCCATGGGAATGAGTAAAATTAGATTTCTGCTTTTTTTCTGTTTTGTTTTGTTAAACTTTGAAATCAGTGTCCCAGGTTATCTGTAGGTTAACAAGATGTGTCAAAGGTCAAGTTAGACGCAGTGAAAGTACCACCACATGGCACCGTAGGACATGCAAACTAATCCCACCTCTCTTACAACATCCCTATCTTTTAACCATATGCAGAGGCCCAAGCAACCTGCATGAAGTCAGTTATTGTTAACGGTTAATGGATAAAAATAAAAGAAGACGAGTGATGCGTTGTCTAAGGCAGCAGTCCAAGCTAGCGTAAATGAATGAACAAAATCCTCTAATAGGCATGTGGAGCCACAGTGTGCAATCCATATGATGGCTATCAATAATTCATCCCTGGCTTTGGTCTTTTGGGAGACATTAAGGTAATATGAAGAGCAGTCAGACCAAATGGTTTGCAAACCCTTTTTAAGTAGGATACACGATATCATTTACCTGATTTTTGCAGAACTAGCAACAATACAATGAGTATAACCGTTTTAGATAAAGAATGATCACAACACACTTAGGTTCCACTTTCTTTAAAAGATTAGAAAATAATAATAAAAATTCACTGTAATTTAAGTGGCTACTTCTTTACAGGGGTGTTTAGTGGAAACACAATATGGCTCATGAATAGTTGAAAATAAAGATCAGTCTAACAGTAGTTACTTTGAGCTTTTTAACATGAGGTCACCAAGCAGTCATGGCTCTGAGACAGTGTGCAGCTCAGATAGGATTCAGACTGCTAATGGTTTGTTGTTTTCTCTTTCGGTATCATCACCCCAAGTCCATGTGGTTCTGGTTCACCAGTCACTCTTTGTTGTATTTACCTCCCCGTCTGACAAAGCACTAGTTCAGCATTAATAATTAGCTTTTCAGAGACATTTTAATTTTTCTCTGCATTTGGAAGGTCATGTGGATCTAATTTTCTGCTGTTTTTTTACTTAAACAGGCTTCCATTTACTTACAAACTGGTGTAAATTGATGTCAGATGCAGAAAATCAAACCGAATATAAAGAGTCTCCACCACTACTCAAAGTGGACCTGTAGTGCTTTGGAAAAGGTATTTACACCCCTTAAAATTTTATTCCTGCATCTAATAGAGTAGCTATTCATTGTTAAGTGGAAGTAAATAAAACCTGGCTTTGAAAATATTTTTTTTGCCAAAAACAATTTAAAATATATACTGCCTTGATCAATTTGGCCACAGTTACTGTGATTTAAATTAATTAATTTCCCTTTGGGATAAATAAAGTATTTTTGAATTGGATTGAATTGAATATCCTTAAACAAAATCCACCACAACAAATCACAGAAGAAGTAAACAGAGTCCATTTTGGTGTAATACAATCCCAGTAAAAATATAATAAAAAAATATTGTGAGGTTTTTTTAGAGAACATTAGCAAACAAACTGCATCTTATAGATCAAGGAACATGGATGTTAGGGTTCATTTTATTTTATTTTTTTCAAATCTAGATTCCAAAAGCAGAAAGAGTTTAGCAGACCTTTCACCTTACTGTGGCCAACCATCTGAAGTGACGGGGGAAACAAGGGAAGTGCTCATCAAAGAAACAGCCAAGTTGCCCTTAGTGACTCTGGAGGTACTGTAAAACGCAACAGCTCTGGTGGAGATTGTCTTGACAGAGTTGCTCTTTTGGCCCCTTATTCCACTCACCTTGCCTTGGTGAAAGAGTGGCTAAATGCAGTTCATCAGGAGCCATTCAGGGTAAACAGCAAATATATGAAAAAGTGGTGTCCTGGTCAGATGCTAAACTAACACAAAAAACATCATCTGGTTGAATTTGGTGGACAGCGCAGCCAATTAGAGCTGAAGGGAATCAATGGAGACCGTTACAGGGTAATCCCTGGTAGACACTCCAAAAGGGTGAAGACTGGTATAGAGGTTTACCTTTCAGAAAGAGAACAATGCTAAATATAGAGATAGCCCAACCGTTCAAATAATGTGAATCTACAGCAAAAAGTATACTTACCCTAACACATGAACATACTATGTACATGTGTTTTCATGGAACGCTGTGTTAGCACTCAGAGACAAAAATCTAATGATGATCAAATATCCTTCCCATCCCATCTGACTAAGATTGAGCTATTTAGCAAAGTAGAATAAGAAAGTAGCCCTTGGTCTGCAGGTTTGCAAAGCTGGTGAAGACCCACCTCCAAGTAGTTGCACCTGTATTTTCATTAAGTGGTTGTTCTATAAAACATAGGTCCCAAAACCTTTCAGTTTCTGACCCAAAATGTGGGCTCATGACCTAGAATATTGTTTATAAAGCAAACATGTCTACAGAATCAATTAACCATGACTGTATGAATATTACTGATACACTTTATTAGGATATCAGAGATTTGTGCATTTCCTAGCTTCAGAGGGTACAAAATGCTGCTGCACAGTAATCAAGTAAATGTAACCTTTTTCACCCTATTTTAGTCTCTTTACATTAGCTGTCAGTATATTTTGGGATTCATTTTAAAATCCTTTTATTTGCTTTTAAAGCTCTTAATGGCCTTGCCCCACCCTACCCGTCTGAGCTTCTACATCCCTACACACCCTCCTGTCCCCTTAGATCAGCTGACCAGCTGTTACTGAGGGTGCCAAAGACAAAACGCACGCTCAGAGGGGAGCATGCCTTTTCTGTTGCAGCTCCCAAGCTGTGGAATGACCTGCCTTTAGGCATTAGACAGGCTTCCCCATTTTCTGATTTGAGATCTATCTCGCTTTTAACACAATATGAGATCCTGACTTTGTTTTACTGTGTTTCTTTTACTATTTTATTACTGCTTTTTATTTTTGGTTGTCTTTGGTGTTTAAAGAGTTCTTTATGAATACATTTAATGTGGTGTGGTATGGTGCAGTAAAGTATTACAAACAGTATCATCAACCAGTGTAGTTAGTTTCGTATTTTTTTTACTGATACTTTTATTGTTCATTTTAATTTTGGTTGTGGAGTTCAAGACCCCGTACGGGTTGATGAAGGACCACAAGTGGGGTCATGACCTCAATTTTGGAAATCGATGCTATAAAGCACCGACTTCAAAAATGTTTGTCCGTCTGTCCTTCTATCTGTGACAAACAATGAAAAACTTTACAGGGTATGTATACTTTTCTATGGCTCTATAGTTCTGCATGTTCCTCGTAATTTTTGGGTCCTTTCATATGTAAATAATGTTGATTCTGTGCGGAGCTGACATCCAGCTGCAGTTTGACTTCTCAGCTCAATGATTAGTTCCCCCACCCCATATTATGTAAAGGTGGCCCGGCAGTGGCAGCTAATGGCCTTGCTGTCTCTATAAGTTATGGATGTAGCCTTTTGTGCTGTGGGGTTGCACATAAAGGCCCCTCTTTTTAATTCATAGTAACCCATGGTCAGGCTAAATGGCTGAAAGTGGGATCGGATATCCTTGTTTATAACAGTGTGCACTTTGTCTAAAAACAGCTCCTGACACTGACCAAAAAACTCCAACTGTGCAATATTCATGTTAATTACTTCACTGAATTTAGCTTTTTATGTGTATGACTTAAATTTTGCCTGTAAGAAGAACCATCTCATTAAAATATACACTTTCTTGCCATTTTAACCACTTCTCTGGCTGATATTTCTCAGTTATTAATGCCTTCACGAGTGGTCACTCCTTGAAATTAAAGACAGCTCATTAAATTTTAAGGCTGCTTCTGTAATTATAAGGATGTCTACAGTAAATAACAAGATTATACTAGTTGAAATAGTTTTTTTTCCACACTACAATGAGCTTGTTAGTTTTAACATAAATGTGGCACAGAGTGTTGTACAACATATACATCTGCTAGCCGTCGTTAGTTATCTATTTTAGTCAAGCTCCACATAATAAAAGCTCAGTCTGGGTTTGTTTTAAATGTGTCTCATTACAAAATATTACAGAATCCTGATCAGAGCACTTTCCTCTGCCGCGTTTTTCTTCCTCTGAGTGGATGATTAAAAATTGATCATTCTGTGTAATAGAATAATTTCTGTCTCTTTTCATACTTTAATCCTGTTTTAAGCAAAACATGATACATTAATCAAATATGACACAACATACTCTTAACGTAATCATGCAGGGAAATGTGAATTGCAAATTCCTCACCAACCACCCTCCTGCAACCCAAATGTACTTCCATTAATGTAACAAAATAAAATAATCATGACCGTTTTTAAATAGGAATCAACTACATGGAATGCGACAGAATATTTTAGATTCGAGGTTTGTGCGAAATGGCAAAAATGCTCGGGCTTTATATCAAAAGCTGAAGGCGTAATGCTATGAACAAGTGCTGGTGCCTTGGGAGAGCGACTCAAGACAAATGCAAGTCGACGCACGCCTCGCCAGGCCCCATTTCCTCGCTAATCGAGACGGAGCACAAGTTTTCTGTGTCAAGAACAAAGATTCTTCTCAGCTGAGATGATTCTTGACTAATGGTACATCATCACTTCCCCCCGTGTCCTTGTTGGCCTGATTGACGGGTCAAGACTGCTTGAGAGAGTGTGTGCTGCAGAGATTACAGTGGCTCTGCTTTCAGGCTAGACGCTTAAAAAAAGTATTTTTTTTCTTTTGCTTTGGCTAATTTGTCACACAAAATGTATTATTAGAAAAATTTAGTGTTCAAATGTCGATCCCATCTGATATCAAGGGATCCCAATTAATGGCAATAAGTCTTTTACATCACTATGGAGGGAGTTTAGAGCACTTGTTTTGTGCAACTACATTTGAAGTTTCACCCAAAACAGATTTAAGTTTAATCTTTAATTAGACTAGGAAACTCCAGAACTTTTATTTTAGGTTGTTTGTTTCGAGCTGTTACGTTGAAGTTGCATAACTGAGTGATGTTGTATAACTGAAGTGCACTTAAGGTCACAACTTTATAACCCCCTCCCATTACCACCGCCGCTGGGTTTAGGTGTGTATAAAATCCTGTTTTAGTTTTACAGTGGAATAGGAAGCAAGCCTTTCACATTTGTCAATCTCAAGAATATTTTCCCAAATATTCTGAAGACAGGGTGTTATGTCAGGGCGAAAAAACTCATCGAGCTTCCAAAGGAATTAGTGTTTTTGTACTTAAAATAAGATAAATCGATAATCGCACTTGAAATAAGATAATGGAGTTGCTTCCTATTATTATAAACGTATATCGTCTTATTTTATTGTCAAATAGCCTTTCTCACCTGCATAAATCAAAGAAAAAAATTTAGAGAACAAAATCACTCACTTATATTTTCATTTTTGCAGTGTATTATGTGTTCCAATTGAATATCTACTATAAATATTGTCGCTCAATAGATTTTGAATGGGTTTCTTCATTATACAGTTTAGTTGGTAACTGTATATGTCGCTCTTATTTTCACATAAGACCATATTGAATAGCTTGTTTTCCCCTTTTTTGATGATCAGAAACATTTACATGTAAAATTTCATGACACCATGTTCAAAAGAAAAATAAAGGTCTGAAACAAACAGAGAAAAGATTATACTGCTCAGGGGTTGCAGAAAAGTGGAAATTAGCACACTGATGACATCCTGCAATTAAAGCAATACATTACCAAGGCGCCACAGTGGATCAGAGCAGGACAGCATTTATGGACTAAAATATCTCATCAGCGTTGAAAAGTTTTCCTTAAAGGGATCTGGACTTAGCATTCCAGAGACATTTGCTTGGAATGGAGAGAGGCACCTTTCAAACAAGTCAATATCTAGCACAGAAGAAAGAGGTCCTAATTAGATTCATTTGCCTCTTGGATCAATGTTTTCCTAGGATGTGAGTTATAAAGTCGGAGTGGAGCATAAATATTCAGAAACAAATAAAGATGTGTGTTTGGAGAAATACGGCTGATGGTGCTCATAAAATCTCAGCCCGGCATGCAAAAGCAGAATGAATATTTAAAGATGGGCTGGAAAGAAAATATCTCAGAAGGAAGGAAAAGAGGCAGTTTCTAAAAAGGTCCGACCTTGGCCATCAGACTTGAAGAATCCTTTAGAGGGTACCTTGGCCATACTTAGTGAAAAGTAGATAATTTGTTAATGTCACGCACTTGTTGGAAATGGCAGATAAATGGATTTCAGCCATTATTTTCCAGCCTAAGTGAAGTGAAGGAGGAAACGTTGCGGAGAGGACAAACCCAGTTATGACTGATAAGTGTCTAAAAGCTAATGAAGGCTGGCTAGGCCAAGGTCAATGGCTGCTGGTGAGATGCTATATGCTGCTCCGTTGTCCTGCTGCTTAAATATAGGAGAAATATACATTGAGCTTTTAACACCTTGAAACACAGGAGAGACTGGTATTTGAAATATGGGCATGTAATGGCTTTTTAATGACGGCCTCCCAGCCCACTATTCTGGCCTGAGATTGAAAATCTGAGGTGAACCTTGATATCACTACGCTAAGTGCTTGTAATGCACCGTAACTTCTGGCCGTCTTGTTGAGTGAGACAGTTTCGGCCAGGAGATAAATGCCCTCATGCACTGGACAGGTCCTCTGCTGGCAGTGGGACTGTGCACTCTCTGTGATCCCAGTCGCAGTTACTCTACTCCCAAGTCAATAATGGCAATGAGGATGTGAGCAGGGATCTGTTCTTTTGCAGGCAAGAGAGTAACCAAAGAAATAAGAAAAAATGGATTACAAATACTCATATATTTTGCACTTTGTGGGGGTCAAAGTGATACTGAGCAACAGAAGTGAGTTTGCCATGTAGCCTATATATGTGTAGCCCTCATTCTTGAAATAAATATCTTCACCCAAACATATACATCACATATATATCTCCTTCATTATTTATTAGTAAAGATGTGTATATAGCACTTAGATATATCATGTTTTATTACATTGTCTACTATAGAGTTATATCTTTTCCAGGAATACACGTCATTTTGTTAGGCAATTATTATTCAAATTAACTTCCAATAAGTACAAAGAGCACAAAACAGCTTTTAAAGATAGCTTGGAAAAGTGAACTCTAGACATTTACGGAATTACCTCATCCATGTTTCAGTCATAGATATATCTTCTGTGATATTAAATTCACAAAAGTGTTATTCTGTTGTAAGTTCCATATTGCTCACAGTGTGAAAGAAAAACAAATCCATTATATTTGCCAGGAACTGTGACTCCCTAAACTTGGTGCAGGAAAACTCGGGAGTGCAAGGCATTATCAAAAACATGGTCATTTTTTCCCAATTATTGATTGACCTATAGATCTTATTATTCCCTGAGTCCAGAAAAACTACAGACTTTCTATATTCTCATTATATTCACTTTTAAGTGATGGAAGTAGTAAAGCAAGCTCTCTTCTAACTATCTTACATAAATTTCGACAAACGAGTTCTTCTGCAGCTGTTGCTTCTTCTGCTCCATTAGATCGGCCTGTTCATGTGCGGTAATTTTGTTACATTTTTTTGTAAATAGATTGTCAAGTGTTATGCAATTAGCTCGGTTTTTGTAAGAGTTAATTGCCTTAGACACATATATTGATTTGGTTGATTATACTATATCTTTGTAGACATG
>JAUZNJ010001203.1:0-73359 GCA_034780135.1 Jordanella pulchra
GAATAGGCAAGAAAAAAATAACACAAAATTAAAGATAATAAATAAGGGATAAAAAATACAAGGGAGTTAGCACAGTAATTTATTACTATTAAATTATTTGATGCAATGGTTTGTTGGTGGGAACCAGAGTACCTGGTGGGTTTTATCTTCAGGCTCCAATCCTCATTAAACTGGGTTAGTCTCAGTCAGACAGATAAAAGCTCCTGATTTATTTCAATCTGTTTGTTTTAAAAACACACACACATACAAATAAATAAAGAGGAATCCTGCAGGATCTTTAAGGTCTTTGAGTCAAAACCCTGACAACTGGAATCAGTCATGAAACCAACCATCAGGTTAAAGTTGATCCTTTGGACCAACTGGGATTAATTCCAGTAAACAGCAGAAGGTTTTAGAAACCTGCTGGGATTTAAACTCCTGTAAACATTTTAATCTAAAAATGTGAAAAGTATTTTCTCTTTCAAAGGTGCAAAGTTGTTTTTTATGACGTGCTGGCTGGTTTTTCCTAAACTAAAACGAGAGATCTACGGGGTCCCAGAGAGGTGAAATGAGCCAGTGATTTTTTTGTTTGTTTGTTTTTAATATTTTCAGTGTTTTCTGTGTGCAGGACACCACCCCTGACGAACTGCTAAGCGCTGTGATGACAGCTGTGCTGACAGATGTTGGACTGTCTCCTGATCAGCTGGGGGACGTCTGTGTGGGTGAGCTGATGCCTGTTTAAGTTTTGGGCTGATGCTGAATAGAAAGCCAGTCTGAGCTGATGTTGTCTCCTGATCATCGATGCGTTTCTGTGTGCAGGTAACGTGCTGCAGCCTGGAGCCGGAGCTCTGATGGTCCGAGTGGCACATTTCCTCAGGTCAGGATCAGGAGCCGTTGGGATTATCACTGCAGAGGGAATGAGATTCAGAGGTTCTAACGGTCCTCTCCTACTTTCAGCGGCTTTCCAGAGACGGTTCCTGTTTACACCGTGAACAGACAGTGCTCCTCCGGCCTACAGGCGCTCTTTAACATCGCAGGTAACTCCTCTTCCTGCTGTGGTCTATTTGGAACTCTTAGCTAGTTTCCTTGATATCTTTTTAAAAAAAGCAGAAATTAGAAATCAAAACGGAAGGACACATGTTGCAGAGCAAAAAAACAGTTTTGCAGAAGTTAAAAGATTTCCCACGTTTCCAACTTGATGTTTTAAGAGATTCACTCAGGAAATTTTAAGAAAAAAAACAGTTGTAGACAAAGTATTATTATAGAAGGAATCCATAGATTCCCATTGTTGTTAGTGGAGCCAGTTAACCCACTTTTAGACAGACATTGAGTTTTTCTTCAGACTGACCTGGATGGTTCTGTTTGCTCAGGAGCCATCAGGACTGGATCCATCGATCTGGGGCTCGCCTGCGGGTGAGTTTCTACAGTTCTTCAGATTTTTAACAAAAACAAGAATTTTATTCTCTTAAAGATTCACTTTTTTCCAGTAAAGTCTGGAAGAATCTTATAAATAATGATCCCCAAAGATCTGAGCTCCTGCTGTTTGTTTTAGAGTGGAGAGCATGTCGCTTCGGTCAATCGGGAATCCAGGAGATCTGAGCTCCAGACTGGCGGATAACGACAAGGCCCGGGACTGCCTGATCCCGATGGGGTGAGACGCACAAACTAACTCTATAGAAATGAAAGTTAGAAAAGCTAAACAGAACCTGCAGCTGCAGAAAGAAAGAAAAAAAAAACACCGGTCCCAATTCAGCTTCCTGGTTTGAGGTTCTAACTGGAACATCTGTGTTCTGTGCAGCATCACGTCTGAGAACGTTGCTGAGAGGTTCGGAGTGTCCAGAGAGAAGCAGGACACCTTCGCTCTAAGTTCACAGCTCAAGTATTTCATTTTTTTCTTTTTTCTGAGAAACTTCTAGAGAGTTAATCTATACGATGAATCATTTCAGAATCATACAATTCATAATTTTGTCATTTGACCTCTTCCTTTCTCTGATTATTCCCAGTAAATCCAGTGTTAATCAGAACTTCTTTATCCCTTCTCTGAATCCGCTTTAACCTTCGGCGCCCCTGCAGAGCAGCCCAGGCTCAGACCTCGGGTCGCTTCGACCAGGAGATCGTTCCCGTCTCCGTCACAGTCGTCGACGATTCAGGAAGCGAACGCCGGCTGGTGGTGAGGAAAGATGAGGGTATCAGAGCGGGAACAACCCTGGAGGGACTCTCCAGACTCAGACCCGCCTTCAAACCCGACGGCAGCACCACAGCAGGTCAGAACCGGAGCCTATCCTCAGTACCGCCGCCCCTCAACTGCTGCTGACTCTCACCTGTGTTCCAGGTAACTCCAGCCAGGTGAGCGACGGGGCGGCGGCCGTGCTGCTGGGCCGCAGGTCCGCTGTGGAGGCTTTGGGTCTGCCGGTGCTGGGAATCCTGAGGGGCAGCGCCGTGGTGGGGGTCCCTCCGGACGTGATGGGGATCGGACCGGCTTTAGCCATCCCTGCAGCTCTACGGCAGGCAGGTGAGCTCCGGTCCGGATGAGAGCGCTGCTGCTATTCTGACCCGTCAGGAATGAACGGATGGTTTTTCAAACCTCAGAAATGTTTCCACATTTTTTCCTCACATTAATCGGGATTTACTTTAAATAAGGTAAAATAAGTATTAAACACTTTGCAGTTTTTCATGGTAAACATATTACTGAAGGTGCTTTGATAGTTTTCAGGCGGCTGCCTGAAAACTATCAACTATCGATCATAATTCATTACAAGTAAACTTTCACCCGTTTTGTGCAGCAGACCTTCTAAATACAGCTTCCATAGCTACGTGTTTAAAGACGCACGAGATAAAGGTCAAAGACAAACAGAAACTCTACTGGCTTCATAGAAAAAAGGAAACTGTAAAAAGTGAAAACTAGTGACCTATTTAATACTTTATACAAATGAAAACCTGAAAAGTGTGGTGTGCACTGATTTCTGGGGTCACTCAGCTGTAGAACCACTTCTGGCTGCAGGTCTTCTGGGTTTATATTGACCACCTTTGAAACATCAACAGATGTTGTTTCTATCTTGTAAAGCAGCTCAGGCTTTATCCGTTTGTCTCGCCACAGTTTCTTAGTTGGATTGAGGTCTGGACTTTGACTAGGCCGTTGTAACACATCAATCTGTTAGATCTAAACTATTTACTGTATCTCTGGCTGTATGTTAAAGTCCTGCTGGACTGATGCTGGCTGTTCTCTAAATAACCTCTCAGGCCAGGAAACAGAACTGGACTCTGGTTGCTGGTTAGTTGTTGCTTCTGAGGACGGCAGGTTCTTGGTTCTGTTTAGACTTTTCAGAACAGAGGAAGCTGTTTATTTTTCAGATGTTATTGCAAGTATTAAATAATGATTATCCTTCCTCCCATCATTTTGTTTTGGTCTGTCACAGAAAGTCTCAATTTAATATTAAAGTTTCTGTTTAGAACGCTACAAAATGTGAAAAAATGTAAAAGTTTAGACATTTTTGGAAGATCTTAAACATGTTTTAGGCTCCAGACCTTCAAAGCTTTCTGGTTCAGGATTTCTTCTTCTTCCAAATAGTTCTGTTTTAACTTTCTGGGACTAAATCCAGGATTGTTTATGTTTCTGCTTCAGGTCTGACTGTGGACGACATTGATGTGTTTGAAATCAACGAAGCCTTCGCCAGCCAGGTTTGCTCTGACCATCTGAGAGTGATTGTGCCTGCGTGTGAGTCGTTCCAATAACCTCCAGTAACCTCCTCCCTCAGGCCGTGTACTGTGTGGAGAAGCTGGGCATCCCGCTGGAGAAGGTGAATCCTAACGGGGGGGCCATCGCCCTGGGTCACCCTCTGGGCTGCACTGGAGCGCGGCAGGTGGTGACGCTGCTGAACGAGCTCCGACGCAGAGGCAGGAGGTTTGTTTTGCTCGCTGCAGCTCAGCTTCTGTAGGAAACTGGTCCTGGTTCTGTTCGTCCCTTATAGACCTTTGCCCTGATTGCTGTCTGCAGGGCGTATGGAGTCGTGTCCATGTGCATCGGCACCGGCATGGGAGCTGCAGCCGTCTTTGAGTTCCCCGGACCGTAGCGGCAGAGGAGCTGCAGAGGAGTTCAGGAAACGACTTTAACAGATAATTGTAGTTTTATTTGCTGGTGATTCCTGAAAGCGTCCTGATTGATATTGTGATAATCTGCTGCTCTGTCTGTGCCTTTCGTCCATGTGGAAGGTTTCTAACCTTGTTGTTTGGATTGAAGCAGAATAAGAAACCAGAATATTTCTTCAATGCTGCAGCTGCTATAAACATCCAAACTGTCCTGTTTCAGCTTTGAACCTGATTATTATTGATCAGGATAGAGAAATATTTAGACTGGATGAAAACTGGACCCACAAGTGTCAGATCCGTTCATTAATCTAACTGGGTTTCCATTTAATGTACTCATTTCTATTTTGATATATTTCCATTCCATATTTACAGACTTATTATTTTCATTTGCTCATTCAGGTCATTTTGGTCCTCCGATCTCCTGTTTGACATTTAGAGATTATTTATTGCCCAGAAAACCTGAGAAAAAAAAACTCTAGAGAATCCAGATCAACTTTAAATGATGCTGTGGGTCAAAAGTGTTCAACCTGCAGGATGGATGCACTAAACCGACCTAAAGGTGCCTTACTGGTGACTGTTCAGGTACCCAGAGCCTCAGAGTGCTCGTGCATCAGAACATGTTTCCAAAACTTTCTCTGGAGATTTAATGGAGCTCATTTCTCTCAGGATAGAAAGTCAATTATTCTACATTAGAAATGATTCAGGCCACAGATTATATATCATTGATGCATCTATAATGATAACTTCATGAAATCTGTTCTGCTGAATAAAACCAACCTTTTTCCATGAAAACCTCCTCTCCTCTCAAAGATCTCACTGAGTGACTATGGGTTACAGAGCATTTTCCCCAGAACCGGAAGAAGCCTCGCTTTAAGTTTAATCATGTGGGTGTTTAGCTGCAGATATTTGAGATAGAGATCGAGGTTTACACTAAGCAATGATTCAGAGCAGGTTGGATTTTCATTTTCTTTCCTATTATTTCTTTTTTCTCGTTTTATTAGAATGAAATTTGCACAAAGTTTTTATCTTCTTGAAATTGGACAAGAGAGAAAGTTCTAGAAACGGCTTGTTTTTACAGAAACTACCATAAGATGCAAAGTTTCTGAGACTTCTTGAACCCTTTAGTCTGAAAATTGGTAAAAATAAAAACAAAAACATGCTGTTCTACAGTTTTAACACTTTTGAATTTAACACATTTCTGTTTGTAAATAAATCTGTAACTAATGACCTCAAACTGTGAAATCTTTAAATAAATCCTCCGATAATAAAAGCTGAAAACTTGCTCTGATGCAACATTTTTCTGTCTGAACATTGAAACCAAACTGTCTGTCTGTAGGAAGTGAATTCAGGTCTTAATCTGGGTGTTTTTTTTTCTGCAGGGATTCATATTTTACTGTTGCAGAATAACAACCTCAAAGTCAACTTTTCTTTTTGCAGATAAACTGTTTAAATGTTGTTTTAAATTTGCAATCTTGATTACTGTGCAAATAACGATTTTTTTTAAATAATTCTGCAATATTGTTCCTAAAACTATCATAGTGCTGCCCTCTATTGGCCACTATGGTTTAATTCTCCTTTTGATTACAATTAGTGCAGCTTGGTACATGAATATACATCACAGGTACTAAAAGTCATTTAATATTCATCACCACCTTTCCTGAAAAAGACATTTAAGCTTCATCTCAGCAGCATCCCGAGTTAGTATTTTAAAGTTGATCTGGCAGTTTTTACCACTCGTATCAACTAATTTACAAGAGTCACAATTAGTAAAGTTCATGTCAGATCTCAATGGTTACCTTTATCTGTAAAGAAGTTGTTAAAGTAATTAATGATTTCATGTGACTTTATTGAACTTTTTGCACTTTAATGCATTCAATGTTTTCCACATATTTTTACTTTCATTAACAGTTATGGATTTTCTGTTTAAAATACTGACTCTTTTTGCTTTTATTTCGTTTTGTGATCTTGTTTTTCAACAAGCTGTAAGTTTTGAGCAACTGCTTTGGCCTTGTCCCTTTAGAGCATCAGGGATCTCAACTCTCTGTCCTAACATGGTGTTACTTTTTATGGACCTTTTTTTTTTTACTAGAGGACTGTGATTATTAACAATTTTCCTTCATTTATCCATAAAAGTCTTTAAGACAACATTTACATTCTGTTCCTCACAAACATCTGATCATTGCACAATATTACCGTCAGATATGAATAGATCTGGGTGAAATCTTTTTAAAGACCTGCAGAGAAGGATCCTATTTCCTGATTTGGGTAATGAGGTGTTTCCTGATAAAGCAATCAGATTGTGATCACTGCGTCCCGCAGCTCGTGAAACCATCTGTAAGCAGAGATCTGGAATATTAGTGAATATCAAGTTAAAACAACTCAAGGGATTCTTGCAACTGTGCCAAAGGAACTTCTAGTGAGCTGTGTGACCATTGGGGTACATTTTTAAACACTAACCATAGAACACAGTTTTTTGCGTAAGTGACAATGTTTAGAAAAAGCCAATGTTAAAATCCTCTAATAGAAAACTATTTATTTTCCTCATAAACTGTATAAAATTTCACACATTTTGTCCTGTGAGAGCCGACTAAACGAAGCACTAGTTGTATCTTAGCAGCACTGCAACATTATCTTTGATGCATAATGCTCAGCCCCCACCATATTTATCCCAGTGAAGAACGCCTGTTTATTGAGAGGAGGAGGTGCCTACATGGACAGAGGAGGAGGTCTTCAACGTCAGAATCCTAAAATGAAACTGAGACTTAGAGAAGCAGCAGCAGCTTCAAGAACAAAGAGTCTGGTTTCTCTTTTAAAGAAGATTCAGCATCTTCAAGTTTTCATCTATAAACTGGTAGGTCTATATCATCGCATTTGCTTCACTACCAACTATGAACAGGAAGATGAGTTGTTTTGATGGGGGGGGGTTAGACGGGCACTAATAATGATTCAGGAACAAGAAGAACCGATTGCATGGTTTATTCAAGCTGCTTTTTCACCTTTTATAAAAGTAGGCCACATATTGTCCCAATTCTTTTTCTATAAATTCCTTGAAGGAAGCTTTAATGTTTCCAAACAATCATGCTGTCAGAAATGCTATCAGTTGTACAACAACTTAAACACAGAAGATGTAATTTAAAGGTCTTTTAAGGTCACAGAAATGCTTTAGAATAGGGGCGGAGCTAGGACTGGCCATGGCCAAGCTTATCCAATCACTGGCCACTCCTGTGGCCACGCCTACCAACTGATTTTCTTGTTTACAGGTGGATGTTCTTCTGAGACCAAGACTGAATGTTTAGAATTTTGACAAAATATTTTAGGATGTTTTTTTTTTTTGACTACAATGTACAAAAAAATAATGGATCGATGATTTATTAATCTACCAAAATGACTTCCAGTTATTAAACTAAGAATTGTCAAAATAAACATATATTAAAGTTAATAAAGTCAGGCATAGATACACATTTTCTAAACATTAATGCTTTGGTTCACATTGGGCAAAAGTTGCGTTATGAATAAAAAACAGTGAAAGTAAAATCAGTAAGAATGATCAAGTTTAAAAATAAAAGCTTCACCTATAGGTTGGTGTAATTAAGACCCTTACTGTGTCTGCTGTAAATATGTGGTTAAACTAGGCTTCATCTTGGAGGAGGACAGATTTTACCCATTTACTTCTGTTTTTTTTTTTTTCTCTTCAAACTCTCCATGCAGACAGATCTCTTAAACCATTGTTAATCAAATAACTGATTCTGTTCAAATTTGCTGTGGTTATAATAAAGAAGTTGATAAATGCTAAATCTGAGGCGTCTCCTCGGTTTTTCAGACATACTTTCATGGTGTTTTTTTCACAGATTTTTTAGAAGAAAAAAAAGATCCATATTTAGTTGCCTTCTGTTTTTTCTCTCTCAGGCTTCAGACATGTCAGCTACCAGCCTTTCTCTCTCTGAAGATCAGTTTCTGTGCTCCATCTGTTTGGACCTGTTCACTGGTCCGGTCACCACACCATGTGGACACAACTTCTGCAGGAACTGCATCACTCAATACTGGGATGCCAATAAAAGCTGCAATTGTCCACTTTGTAAAAAGGACTTTGGTGCAAGACCTGAAATACAGATCAACACTTTGCTCTCTGAGATGGTTGCTCAGTTTAGACACGAAGATCAGCAGAAGGCAACCAGCAGCCGCTCAGAACAACAAGCTGCAAAACTCGGAGAAGTTCTCTGTGATGTCTGCACTGGATCCAAACTTACGGCTCTGAAGTCCTGCCCGGTGTGTCTGCTCTCCTACTGTCAGACTCACCTGAAGCCTCACCTGACTGTTCCACGTCTACGGAAACATCAGCTAATGGAGCCAGTGGAGAACCTGGAGGACAGGATGTGTCTGCAGCACGATAAATTTCTGGAGCTGTTCTGTAAGACCGACCAGACATGTCTCTGCTCGCTGTGCTCCGTTTTAGACCACAAGGATCACAAGTTTGTTCCTCTGGGAGAAGAATCTGAAAGAAAAAAAACAGAGCTGAGGAAGACACAGGATGAAGTCCAGAAGATGATCCAGAGCAGACGACTGAAGATTGAGGAGATTAAAGAGTCAGTGAAGATCAGTAAGGTCGCTGCAGACAAAGAGAAAGCAGAAGGCGTTCATGTCTTCACTGCTCTGAAGGAGTCTCCTGAGAGAAGCCTGAAGGAGCTCATCAAGGAGATAGAAGAAAAACAAAAAAATGCAGAGGAACAAGCTGCAAGTTTCATCAAAGATCTGGAGCAGGAAATCTCTGAGCTGATGAAGAGGAGCTGTGAGGTGAAGAGGCTCTCACAGTCTAATGACCACCTCCACGTCCTCCAAAGCTTCTCCTCCCTGAAACCTGCTCCAAACCTCAAGAACTGGACAGAGATCAGATTCTGTCCAGCATCTTATGAGGGGACTGTGGATGGAGCTGTGGTTCAGCTGGAGGAGAAGCTCAGGCAGAAGCTGAAGAAGTTTAAACTGAAGAGGTTCCAGCAGCATGCAGTGGATGTGACCCTTGATCCTGAGACGGCTCATCCCAAACTTCAGCTGTCTGCAGATGGAAAACAGGTTCACTGCGCAGATGTTGGGAGGACTGATCCAGACAACCCCAAGAAATTTGTTAATTTACTTTGTGTTTTAGGGAAATCAAGTTTCTCCTCTGGCAGATTTAGCTTTGAGGTTCTGGTGAAAGGAAAAACTCACTGGATCATAGGCGTCTCCAGTGAGACAATCGACAGGAAGAGTGTCGTTATGCTGAGCTGTGGGGATGGTTCCTGGGCTCTGAGTTTCTCCAGGTCCTTTGAATACGAAGCTTTGTCTGACCCTCCGGTCCGTCTCTCTCCTCGGACCCGTCCGGACAAGATCGGGGTGTTTGTGGACTATGAAGAGGGTCTGGTCTCCTTTTATGATGCAGATACTGCAGTTCTGATCCACTCCTTTACCGGCTGTAACTTCAACAGGAGAATCTACCCGATCTTCAGCCCTGCTGTTAATTATGGTGGAAAAAACTCTACTCCTCTCATCATCTGTGATGTTCACCACACTGAGAAGAAGCTACTCCCTCGTGTAAACACTTAAAGTTCAGATAGCAAAATATCTATTCAACACCATTATAATTTTCCCCCAACTTTTTGTTTTTTAAAACAAATCACAATAATTCATGTTTTCTGTAAGTACAAACATATAAACTGGTGAGACATTTCTTAAAGCACTATAGTATTTCTTATGTATTAAAAAAGACAGGAGTAGTAAAACTTAAATATAAACAATATTTTAAAAAAACCTAAAATTGTATCAATTTCTACCCAACATACAATTGACTAGGCATGTTTTTTATTGAAGAAATAATAAAACACAAAGACGGTTTTAGATCTTACATTATTTTTACTTACAAAAGAAAAAAGTATTAAAGGAGATCGATGGTATTTCACTCAGTCTTTGAAAAGACGAGAACAAGAAAATCATAACAGCCCTCACGGCTCGGTTCTGCTCTAAATAAGGTTTTCTAACTTTAAGTTTGCAAAAAGCTCTGCAGGTCTCCACATACAGTTAATCAAAACAAGTTACAGACAGTTTAAAAAAAAAAGAAAAAAAGAAAATCAGCACTGATGATATTAAAAGGGATGAAATAAGAAATAGATTTTTCCAAGAACAAAAACCATGAACTTTGACAATTCTCTTTGGGTTCGATTAAAAACAAAAAAAAGGTCAATTTGGAGTTTTTCTCTCCACTGTCGCTACATGCACATTCCACATAAGGAATTGCTGCAAAAAATGAAAAAAAAAAGCATATATTTTCTTCAATCAAGTGTTATTTGTGAAAAACAAGTAAGAAGTATATATTAGTAGAACCTTTACCCTTATCCTTTTCCACAAATGTAGAGCAGTTACTTAAACTATTGAAAACTTGTTTTATCCTGCTGTGATCTATATATTTAAACTATGATCTCTTAATCATTCGAGTCACTGTGTCTTCTTAGCCACTGGTTGCAGACCCCCGCCACTGATAGAAAACCTTTTAACAGATGAAAAGAACTTTACTGTATTGGTTGCTGAGATCCGTTGTGATCAATTCAAATGAGCCGATATCTGCCTGTATGATGGGAACAAATTGACTTTTTTTGTACACGACTGTATTATGAATTGATGCAATGAATAAACTAAACTGAATCAGTTACAATGTGAAAAAATATTTATTTTTTGCCTTTTTGCAAAATGTTCACATTTGAATTTCATAAGCCATCTTTCAACAGATTAGCCCTGTAAAGTAGGTTACATCAGTATAAAGATCTATGAAATGATGGAATAAATGAGATTTTTTTAAAGTGTTGCCAAGTAAAAGCCAGATGAGCCAGACTGTCGGATATGATGGGACTTAAATATATTTATCCTTTCAAATGTAACATTTGAAAACTGAAAATATTTCATCCATATTCCAAAAGCTTCAACAATTTATAAATATGAATCATTTACTATTAACTGGACCTTTAGGTGTAATTAAATGCACTACAGATGCTATCATTCAGACTGTTTATACTTCAACTTCTATAGTTTTGCTGTAAAAACATAAACAGAACCGTCCGGGCAGCAGGAAGTGGATCAGATATCAGGAGGATTTACGTCACTTTCTGTTTTTTACGAGCCTTGAACTGCTCCGTTTTGCTTTTGATGGACTTAACAAGCAGCGACAGGCTGGGATCCATCGCTTTCTTCTCTGTCAAAGAGTCCTTTTCTCGCTCCGCCCCGGCTTCTTCCTGTTTGCTGCCGGGCTCTGCTGCCTCCTCTAGTGCGGGCGATTTCTTCTGTGCGTTGAGCCCCAGCTCTCGGCGCCGCTGCTTCTCCTCTAGGATGCTCTGTGTGGCTTTGGTCTTCTTGAAGCTGGGATGGGAGGGGTCCAGGTTGAACAGGTGGGAGGTGAACATGGCCTGGAAACGGGGGTCTGAGACGTCCACCTGCAGACAGAGAGACCACTATGTTATAATGTTTACCAGATGCCAAACTGACAGGAATTTAGAAAAATATTCTAATGTTTAATGAGAGTCTAAATAGTAAATCATTAATCTGTCTCTGTTTGCTCTCAGTTGATATAATTTTAAATTGTCTTGTCAAGTCTGAACACAAACTTTTATGCCCCTTAATGTTTTTAGTTTTGCAGAAACCCAACCATTGAGTGAAGGTGGCAGCAAGCTTAGCCTAGCATGGAAATTACTTAATTTGGGGTTTGTTACACTTAAATAAATCATTATCTAATAAATATTATTTATACGAATTTAAGTTAAAAAGGCTGAATTAGTAAAATATAAATGCCTTTGATAGTTATTTACAAAGAATTTTATTGGAAATACTTTAGGATTAAATACTTATTTGCATCTTTTAAGAAAGTAATTTCATAATGATCATAAATAAAAGTATTTATGATATACAGTATTTGTTTATGGTTTTCTGACAGAATTCTAAGTTCATAACAATTATTTTTAATCTTACTTTTATATTAAAAGCATAAAATGAATTCTATTACTGTCTTTGTGCTACCCTCACTCTATCAGTACTTTCTCAATACAGACCACAGATTTCTGAATATATTTCTCAATTTATTAAATTGCCAAAAATAACCATAGTTTTATTATTTTAACCCACTCAGCAATAAAAACAAAGAGTAATTCAATAAACTGAAAAGGTCAGATCTTTGACGAATAAAGTTCCTTCAAAAGGGTGATTAATGTCTGTGATTTTTAGGTTCGATTTTTTTTCCATTTCTGTTATTTAAAAATTTTAAACAGCTGCGCAGGAGTCGAATTTTCCTTTGCTTGTCTAATTTAGTGAATGATCCCAAATCTGCTTCTGCGTAAAAGTGTTGCAACACTTGAGATGCTACTCACTACAATATTTTCAAAGTCAAAATACAAACTTAGAATTTATGTTTTAGTTATTTTAATTTTTAAAAATAGGAAGATCTGAATTTGTCTCTGTTTTCTCAAAGGCAACATCTGGGTTTAGATGGAAACAACAATGCTAGCCTATATAGGTTTAGTTTCAGCTAGCTAAGCTGAGCTCTCTTCAGGTAAACCGCCTGTGGAGCTGAATGAAGGTCTTACCTTGAAGTCGTCCTCCTCCAGTGACTCTCCACCTTTCTTCAGCAGCTTTTTCCTCTTCTTCTTGCTCAGGTTCTGCTGTTCTACGATCTTGTCGTAGTTGAAATGTTTGTGTTTGGCTTCGTCTTCGTCATCCTCCATCAGCAGAGCCATCTCAGCCTGGAAAACAAACAGATGCAGGTTCAGGAGCTGCAATCAGCAGGGTAAAGGAGATCGTTTTTTGTTTTTTTAGCTAGGAGTCATTCAGGACCTTTTGTTTCTCAAGCTCCTCTTTGTCCTCAGTCGTCATTTTCTCTTCCTCCTTTTTCTTCTTCTGTTTCTTTTTCAGGTCTGAAACATAAGAAAGGACAGTATAACTATAACCTTGTTGACATTAATCTATAAGAATCTAAACATATTCCCATCTTTCTCTCATCTCATCTGCTCATCTTTATCTTCAACCAACATGGACTGATCCATGCTGGTTTCTCTTTGGATTATACATCAAAGCTAAAAGATTTTTCCTGCTTATTTCATGTTTAACATGTGTAAATCAGTAAACACGTACTGTTGGAACATTAGTTTGGACTGACTACACCTCATTGAGTCAGACTGACATTAAATTTCTTTTCTGAAAATGAAACTAGAACAACTTTCTGTTTGACATTGAGAGAGGGTTGGATCATCAGGTCTCTTCATTCAGGGAAACAAAATCAGAACGAACTCTACCCCTGTAGCCATGGTAACAAAGAGTGAGCACCTGCAGCATCCCGCATAATATCACCTGATGCTCCAAGCTCCTCTGAGAAAAACGGGTCGTTGAGGTCAACATCAGAAGGAAGCTCATCGTCGCTGAGCTCTTCATCACCTCCCTGATAAACAAAATTCAAACGCGTCCATTAAAATTACTTCCATCTGCAGTTATGAATTCTGCCTGAAGGAGGCGCCACTCTCACCTGCTTTCTTTTATTTTTCTTTTGCTTCTTTTTCTCCTTCTTCTTCTCCAGATACTCCTCCCAGGGCGTCAGCTTGTCCTTGCCTTCCAGCTTCTTCTTCACCAGCTTCTCTGTTGTCTCCCTTAGACCTGTTCACACAGGAAAGTTTCTGTTTAATAAGCTGTGAAGAAAAGAGATCTGAACCTTCAGCCGCAGCAGATGAACCTGCGGTGAGCGGTTCCAACATGGAGTTTAAAACCGCTCCTGGTACCTGGCACCCAGGTGATCTCCATCTCCATGTCTTTTTCCTCCTGAAGCTTCTTCTCTTTAAGCTGGATGCTCTTCAGCAGCTCCCTGTATTTATTGATCTGCTCCTCGCTCCTCTTCTTCTTTTTCTGCCCATCTTTCTCCAGGGGTTTCTCCTCCACCTCTTCAGTGATGGTATCTTCTATTTGGATCAAAAGGTCGGCTTAGCTCCATTTCTTAGAGAAAAAAATGAACATGTTTCTTAATTTGTACCTTTGCTTGCTCCATCCTCCTGCTCTTCATCTTCGTCCTCCTCACTGGAAGAGGCCAGATAGGCCTTAAAGTCCAGGTCCAGCAGCTCATCTTTGTTGAACTTCCTGCTTAGGGCTGTGACACGCTCGTGGTCGGTTTCATCCCACGTCAGCTGCACCTGATTAGTTCAATAGATCAAAGAAAATGAAAATCAATGAAAGTCTAATTAGTCCACCTTTTATGTCAATCCTTTTTTTTTTTAAGCATATTTTTCTTTTGCTGATCATTCGAGAAATGAGCAAAAGTAATTTTCATCCATTTACCTTTTTGTTAAACGTTATTTTCACAGACCACATCTGGGGCTGATAATTGACAGAACCAGACTAGCATCATACTACGTTTTTCTTAAGCTTTTGGTGCGACATCAAACCATCTTTAGTCCCAAACCAAAACGTGATTGGAGCACAAAGTCTCATCTTTACACCTAATGAAATGTTTTATCCTCCTCTCACTCCAGAGTTCTTACCTTCGAGGTGGCCGTAGCAGAAGAGGTAAAGAGTTTGGGTTTGTACGCTGACAGATTGATGTCTGTCGCCACGTCTTTGGGCTCCTCTTCAAATGTCACGTCGTCAGGAATAAAACTGTAAAGTGAGAATGAAAAAAACAAAAAAACAAACTCAGCTTTGAAACAGACATTTATTGGCTGGATATCCTGCCTTTTTTGGAGGTTGTGCAATCTAGCCTGTTACCGAAGGTCCAGAACGGAGCAGCTGCTCTCGTATTCATAGCCATCGCACTCCTCGTAGATCTTGGCCGCCGTTTCCGCAGAGTCGCACTCCACCACAGCGTAGAAATACTTTAGACGCTTGAACTGGTAGTCCCGCAGCTTCTCCCGGTAGACCCTGAGAGGAGACAAAAAAAAATACATGTAAATGCTAGAAGTGGATGCAGAAAATCTGTTTGTTTCAACCAGCCTCACCAAGCGTTAAAAAACTAACTAATACTCTGAAGTAGCAGCGTTACATCAATTTTATATGAAGTTTCAACTCAGCAGTTTTGGGTTTTTTTTTTAGCTTTTTACGGCACTAGTGGCTCGTTTTTCTGACAGTAGGCTGACAGGAAATGGGGTATGAGGTAGGGGGAGAGACATGCAGGAAAGGACCACAAGCCGGATTCGAACCTGGGTCGCCCGCGTCAAGGACTAAGACCTCCGTACATGGGTCGTGCGCGCTAACCACTGCGCCACCTACACACCCACTCAGCAGTTATGTTGACCAGCAGATTATAAGTGGCATAAAATTCACACTGCAGTGAATTGACCAACCTCCTTTCAAAATTACTTGTTCAGATATTCTTGTTTGGCTAATCTACTCGCTATCTTTAAAAGATCCGTCAAGTTGACTTGATTATGTGGTAGATGTAGGAAATTAGACAAAGATATGCAAGTTTCTAAGAAATACAGGCAGAGTTAAGATGCCACTTTACCAGCAGGGGGCAGTGTAGCTGATCTCTGTAAGTAGAAGCTCATAGCTCACCTTTCTTCCTCAGTGTCGTCCTCAGAGTCGTCAGGTAGCGCCTTCAGCTCCGGTGGTCCCTGCGTCTCCTCCAACTTCAGCCTCTCCTTCCCAAACTCTGAGGGGTAGATCTGGACAAAAACACCCACAATGCACCGCTGTTACTCAGAATAAACAGGAGGAAAACAGCACAGTCCTTCCTGGTTTCTACACATAAATGGACTAGTTTTCACACAACGGCCTGAAAACAAAAACTAAAACTAAAACCAACCTCTAGTTGTAAATATGGGTTTATTTATCCTAACTGAGCTGCTTAGGAGGGCAGGGCCAAGCTGGGCCTTGTCTTTCATCCATGTTTCTAGTCATTCCTTAGAGCTTCATAATTTCTCACCTTTTAATCTGAATACATTTATCTTCTTCAGCATTATCTTCACGTCAGATTTACCTTCACAGACAGCACAGCGCCTCCTTTAGGTACGAAGGAGTTAAAGAGAGCCAGCAGGTCTTTGGCCTTCATGCGGTCCCAGTCCATGTTGCAAACAGCGATTCGAGCAGAAACCTACAGCATGGTAACAACATGCTAAAACCACAGTAATAACATGATAATAATGTGGTAAAAACCGGGTTTAACTCCTCCCGTGATTCTGCAGGACGCCTGCCTCACCTCATCACTCCGTGGAGCATCTTTGCACAGCTCCCCCCAGTCGTGTTCAATCTCCTCTTCCTCTTTTTTCAGGACGTCCATCATATAGTCATCATCTTCATCTGAGCTGGTCTCAATGTTTCCTTTACCTCGGGCCAGATCGGGTCCCTCGTCGCTGTCGTCATCACCAGAATCCAGACTGGACTCCTCCTCAACCTCAGAGCCGCTGGACTCCTCATCCTCAGAAACACTAGCTGCATCGCTCTCCTCCTCCTCATTTTCATCAGAGTCACTGTCTCCCAGATCTTCATCTTCATCATCTGAGGGGGGAGTTTTAGAGCTCAAGTTACCCTTCTTTTAGCACACCTCTTTATTGGACCTAAGACCGATTCCCATGGGAAGTTTAATGCATCTACATCAGGTCTCACTTTTCTCCCTCCCTCCCTCCATTTTAATAAAATCGTGAGAAGGTGTGCAGGAGGGATAATCTTCATAGTGAAGCACAGAGGAGCCAGTATTAAGAGGAGATATCACCACTAAAGACATTTTTATGATTGATTTTTAAAGATGATTCTGTGTTTTAACATCAGGCTGCTAGATGATTTATTTAGGTTGTGTTTATATCACATGATTCACATTCCAGTGCCATGTGCTTGTATTGTGGATCTGGTTCTTGCAGTTTTGACCCACATCTCTGAACTACAGGGAAGAGTTAAAGCTTTGATGGAGCAGTAAATTCAGAGTTTTACCTTTAAGGTCAGATTCTTCTACCCTTCTCCAGAGAAGTCCCCTTGGTTTTGCAGATTAAGTTCCAGATTCCCCAATTCAACCAAAACAGCCAAGTTTATTTTTGAAGGAGTTCTCTTTCTTACAGAAGTTCTGATCATAGAACATATTCTCAGTCTTCAATGACTGAACTTCAAAATAAATTCATCTTCTGACCTTTTCCTGCAGCAGTTCCTCGTCCAGGTGGCTCCACTGCTTTTGTCGTCTTCTTCTTCTTCCTCTTCTCTCTCTTCCCCACCTTTGGAGGCTCATCATCATCGTCGTCCTCCTCTGAATCAGACAGCTTGTAGAACCGCCTCAGGTCCTCTGAGGTGGAGTGGTTGACGGGCCGGCCTCGTTTGTCTACCGTCTGCTTCACCTTAAAGCGCTGGTCATGGAACATGGACTGAAAGCGCTTGTCGATTTTGACCTTTTGTTCCTTCTCTGGCATCTCCCAGAACCTGGGGTCCTTCTGGACCCGGCGGAACCGTTCATCGTCTTCTTGCTTTTTTCTGGCCGACATGATGGGGGGGAAGGAAATACCACAGTCTAACCTAAAGGATAGCAGCAAAAAGTCAGGTTGGTTAATGACATAAATTTAAAGGACTTAGTTAATGCACAAAAATCAGAACATTTGAGAAATCTGCCTCCAGATTTTGATGTCTGTCAACAATTTGAGACATATAGTCAAAGTATAATACGCTAGATCCTTTCTGCATCAGACTTTCTATAACTGACATCTTTATGTATCAGACCCGTTGTTCGCAGTTCTGTCCTCAGGTTCTGTGAAGATCAGTCAAAACAGCTCCCTGCTCCGAATAACCATCACCATAACCCACAATCTGAGTTTCAACCACAGCTGAATAAGCATTCATTCAAACATTATTTATATTATACCAATACATTTGGGACTTTGTTCTGAACTCTTAACCATTTCGTTTCACCTTTGAAATTTCCCTCTAGAGTTAATGTATATTTTAGAGAAAAGTCTAGAAAACAAAACGGCTGATAAATAAACTCGACCCAACCTTATCTGCAGCAGAATTAATAAAACACTTGTAATTTTGACCTGCAGTCTGGTCAGCGAGCAGCAGAATAATACTGGTGCCTTTGAGGGTCAAAAGACCACAATGATGCTTCGACAGGTTTAATATTTGCATCCTTTAAATTCATATTCTTTCGTATTAAGTCATTTCTTCCATCAGCTTAATTAATTTGGTCTATTTATAATATAAGTTTAATAAATATGACGATTTAAAACGATATTTAAAGTTTACTATACGATTATGAGACAAATAACACTACAATATGAATAAAATAAATAATCCGTTTATAAAAAGAAACATTGAAAATACTTTGAGCGCAATAAAAGGACACTTTGCGCACAAGATGCTTCCGGGTCCAAATATGTGACTTAATACCGAACCGAACCGAACATAACTGTTTTGTTTACAAGTACCGAATAAAAAAACGTAGTCTAGTAGAAAAGTATCTCTCCCTTTAACTTTGTCTACCAGCTTTAGACTGAACACCTGCAGGTCCAAACAGATTCCGCGTCCAGAACCAGAAGTAAAAACTCCATATTATAGTGAAAAACACGCTTTAGAGCAGTTTAATTTTACCTTCACTAACCCTCCTCACAAGCTCACATGTGTTCTCCCAGAATGCACTCTGCTCCAACCCTTCCCGTGTGCTTCCTCATCTCGATCTACGGCGCGCAGCGAGGGACAAGAAAAGGGAAACACATATTACTTAACTAACCTTCAAATGTTCACGATTTAATTATCACTCATATTTAAACTAGATTCCATAATTATCATAAAATAAAACTGTGCTGAACAAACTGCGCAGTAAAGCTGATTATTGTCAGAACATGGTCTCATTTGACCCAATGTTTTCATAAGAGGATCCATGGACATTTAATAACACTGTAAAACATAATGATTCCCTGTGTATTTGATTTTATGTCCAATAAGGGAGAATTTTAAAGTAAATAAGCATCTTTATGTTTATTAATTTTATTTGTTGCACATAAATCCTGTTATTTCTCTTTCCAGTTCCTTCTTTTTTGTTAAGGTTTACAGTGGAACACCAAGTCTTTATATTTAGACCTATCAGGCTTTTTTTTAGATTTTGAAATTCTGCATAAAGCTTGTGTGGGACAGATTAGAACCAGATCAGAACTATCATTGGAAATAAACAGACTGGAAAAGATGCAGCAGCTTCCAGCTCCGCTCCCAGGCTCCAATCCAGTTCCTCAGTGTGACTCCATCCAGCCGGGTTTTCTCTCCAGCCGCAGACTGAGGTCATTTTACTGGGTCGAGACCAGACATGTTGGAGGATCTCTACTGTAAAGGAGCACTATGAACAGCAGAGGAGCCCAGAAATTCCTCCATGGGCTGCAGCTGGTCGGTTCCTCTCCCATAGGAAGGATCAGCTCCTCCTTGACCTCCTGGATCCGTAGACTTAGAGCAGAGCTCAGATCTGGATCTGACAGGTCCTTGTCAGGATCTGGGTCTGGCAGAGGAGGCATGAATGTGTTCAACAGGGAAATGAAGAAGAGGCAAAAGAACTGGGCTGCAGTTCTGCAGGATGGTCACCAGTATGACTACCTGAGAGACGAGGTGAGGAGATGCTGCATCAGTGGGTCTTAGCTTTGCCTCCATTTGGGTTCATTTAGTTTGACTCATGTCTCTGTTATGTCTCTTTATTCATTTGGATCTTGAAGTTTGTGGTTCTGATGATGATCTACATCAGTCCGGTTTATATTTTAATGTGAAGTTGTCCGTATCAGATGTATCTGTTGATGGATTTATTTTAGATCCCAAGGATTTTCTTTGAAGCCTCATCCTGAATCAGAGGACTCCTCTCTTTGTCCTGCAGGACCAACCGTTCAGCTTTGTGGAACATTCTAGCATTAACACAAGTTTAAGTTGGGTGTTGCTTGTTTTTCAGGTGGCAAGTCGAGTTGCTGATCGGGTTTACGATATCACCAGGTGAGCTTCTGGTCCTGGTCCAAACAAACTGTACAGAGGACAGTTACTTTAAGGCGTCAGTCTGGATTCATTCAGACAGTTTTCAAGGAGCTAAACAGAGAAGATGGTTCAAGACACAGAAGATGACCAACCAATGAATTAAATAACAAAACGGGAGGTGATTACAAGAATACATAAATAATATCACACCACCGCATTAAAGCAGAGATAGTGAGGGTTTATGGCAGTGCCTGACCAGATATCCCGTTTAGGAACCATTTAAAAGCCACTAACTGTCTCCACCTGTTGGGTTTAGAGATCATCTGTTAGAAGATCATTCAACTTCCGTTCGGTCAGTCTACCTCACTGTAAGAGTATCATCTGGTTTGGTAAAAATCATAACTGAATCCTGCTGACAGACCCCATCAACCCTGATTTTGGTTTTGTTAGTTAAAAAACCAAGAGTTCAATTAAAGCTGTACTTCTTGGTCCCTCTGGGATAAAGTTATAAATAACAGAACTAAAGTAAGAGATGGGAGGGGGACCTTGAATTATCCAGAGACATTCTCAGGTCCTACTCCAGCACATGTTTTTGTTTGTTTGTTTGTTTTTTAAGTAGTTGTAAATAACAAGCACTTCTATCTGAAAATGTGATAGAAGGTAGAACAGTAGTTACTTACATGGGAACCCAATCCTGATTCAGGTTTAGCCTTCGTGTTTGCAGCCATGTTGCCATCTCTGTCTCTTTATTCTGCATCAGACAGAGAATGCATGGAGCTGATCTGTGTTTGTCTCCGCAGGACCTTCCCTCTGGCTCTGGACATTGGAGGAGGAAAAAGTCACATTGCAAACCATCTGAGCAAGGTGACGATTCATTTACTAGTCAAGACCACACCAACCAAAACCAAGGGTACCGAGACCAAAACAAGACCAAGACATTTGTCCTTGTCTCGTTGGTCTTAGATACACTAGCATTTACTTTTCTTCATTCTTGAAGTTCCTGCCCTGAAAACTGAACTAGCTAGCTTAATGTGTCCAATCTGATGTTACAGGATGTGGTGGAGCGTTTGTTCCTGACAGATATCTCCCAGCAGACCCTGGTGAGTTCTGACCTCCAACCAAGTGAAATCAGTACATCTAGGAGGCGGCGTTTCCTCCCGACATGATCACAACTGATGTGTTTCAGAAACTTCGCAGGCAGAGTGAGATTCCCACTCAGTGCGTCTTGGCTGACGAGGAGTTTCTGCCGTTTAAGGAGAATACCTTCGACCTGGTTCTGAGCAGCCTGACGTGAGACAATTATCTGAAGCCTCTACTGGTGCCTTCCACCAGGGGGAGCTCTTTCTCTTCCGTTTATGTTACTTTATTAAATCAGAAGCTTTAGGATATTTAGGTTTTGCATATTTTTTATCCGTTTGTTTACCAAGATAGCAGGAATTCTCAGGGAACCAACCTAAGCAGAAGAAAATGAACCAATGGCTGGCTGATTCACTGCTTGTTTTCCCACTGAACATGTCTGACCTAAACATTTATTATTAGATGATCAATATCAGGGTCCTGAGAACTGCATCCACCTTCAGATGATCATCTACTGCAGGCCAGATGGTTTCTTTCAGACTTTCTGCAAGATTTTTCAGATCCAGATAAACAAACGGAAAAAAAAAAAAACAGTTTGAAACTGGACTCTAATTTTGTCTAAAACAGGTTTCCAGAAAACATGTTTTGATTTTTTTTTCTCTCAGCCTTCACTGGATCAACGACCTTCCTGGAGCCCTCAAACAGGTGTGTTTAGAGACTCTGTGTTCTGCTGTGATCAGGAAAGTGCTCCAGCTTCATCCTGCCTCTTCCTCTCAGATCCATCAGGTCCTGAAGCCAGACGGGGTCTTCATTGGGGCGATGGTGGGCGGGGAGACGCTGTACGAGCTGCGTTGTTCCCTCCAGCTGGCTGAGGTGGAGAGGGAGGGAGGGTTCTCCCCCCATGTGTCCCCCTACACCGCCGTCACAGACCTGGGGAACCTGCTGGGCCAGGCCGGCTTCAACATGCTGACTGTGGTGAGAACATCTTAGATGTTTACTTTTCTGTCAGACCCAAACCAATAAGATCAACATCTCATCCTTTCTCCAGCAAACAATAGACTTTTAAAATCAGGACCTAACAGTAAGGTTCCCCACGGTGTGTTAGTGGAACCACAGAACAGTAAAGCTCTAAAACAATTTAGATGTTATGTTACTGAATACAATCAGTAGGAGGAAAAAAATCCAACTAGATCCCAAATTTTTAGAGATGTGGACGACTAGTTGGCTCTTGTTAATATTTTGTCCAAATGAGACGATTATATGAAAACAACTGATCATAATATGTTTTTCTTTGTTTTATTATTCATTTAAAATGACATTAATGCAGACCATAATACATTTCAGCACATTTTGAATGAAAAGGAGCAGAGAAGAACAATTCTTATTTTATTGCCCCCTTATAATAAATAACATCATTTATCATAATTCAACTCAAATGCAGTAACTTCAGACTTAAATAGGGTTACATTACATTTTCAACATTGTCACAAAGGACCAAATTATTCCATAGTTTTATACTTACTCAAAACAAATAGTTTATTACATTTTTTAAATGCTTCAAGTGTTCTTGATTCGTTAATTTCTTCGTTCAATAACTGTACCCTTTTACTGAGATACTTTGTTATTTTCCTTTGGTTCTGAATCTTTTTTTGAAACATTAAACATTCAAATTATAAATACTTATTTGTTTTAAACATAAATCATCATACATGATTTGTAACACTTTCAGATCAACTAAATCATAAATATTAATACTAATATTAATATTGCATTATTTTGCAAAATAAAAACTGGTGACATCTATGTTTTATAAGAATTTATTTAAGATTTTGACTGCAGCAGCTCATTAGCTGCGCAGCAAGCCTGCTTCCCGAGCAAGCATGTGGCAATAGTAGAAAGGAACAACTACCTTTAACAACAAAATACTTCTGATGAAAAAAGAAAACAGCTGTAACAGGTTTGTTTGTGACTTCATCTAGAAGAGAAGAGCAGCTGAGCATAAATTCTAAGCTGAACTTAAGTAGAAAGGAAAAATAAGAGCTGGCTTAAAGTTAAACCCAGCAATAATAAGACATGATTCATGGATGGAGTAGCATTACCTGGGCCTCTAGAAGGTGCTCTTCTCAGGTGGTGAAAACAAATTACACAGACTTAAGATTTGCTGTTTTATTTAAATCATATGATGACCTGTGCCCTTTTTTCTTGTGTTTTATTTTAGGACATTGATGATGTTCAGGTTCATTACCCAGGAATCATGGAGGTTATGACTGATCTGCAAGGTATAAATTCCTCAGAGATTAAAAGTAAAATTCAGAAGATCGTCAGGAAACATCTAAAGCACTGATTGAAGCTACTAAGAGCTGCATGTCTGCAGAAAAAGAGAACATTTTCTCAAAGAGGTGTCAAACCTGTTGACATGTCCCTCCCTCCTTGCAGGTATGGGGGAAAGTAACTGTGCATGGAACAGGAGGTCGATGCTGCACAGAGACACTATGTTAGCAGCGGCAGCTATTTATAAAGGTGAGTGTTTTTTTAAAAAACAAAAAGGACTAGGAAACACAGATATGGCCCAGACGGAAGGGGGACTGAACAGGATGCATGCTGCAAATCTGCAGAAATTCACTGCATGTTCTTTAGACTCAGAAGCCGCTGCTTGGATTTGATTGGCTACCAGTTAGAGATGAAGTAAGGCATCCAATTTACCAAATAAGTCATAATCTCAGGGACATGTGAGAAAAACATGTCGGACGGTGAACTAAAAATGATCATTTCACTTCCATCTCATGCAACTGTGCAACACATCTGACCTCCACCAAGAAACTCGTCTGTTTGTTGGTTTGCTTTCAAAATAACTTGAAAAGTGTCAGGTAGATTCTGCTCAAATTTTCACAGAAGGGGTGTATTGTAACCATTGACTAATGAGTAAACCAGACGGTTATCCGGATCATCACCAACATGTAATCATTTGTCAATGGTTATAATACGCCCCTTTTGTGAAAATTTGTGCAGAATCTGCCCGTTCTGACCTGCATGTACCATTCATCATCAGTTAAACAGTAAACTGTGAGGTTTGACTATATTTATTGCTCTGTTTTTCACTGACGGCAGGTTCTGATGTCTGCTGTCATGTAGAGCACCACCAGTAGGTGAGCAGTCTGGATAGAGAATATATGCTGAAAGTGGATAAAAAAAAAAATTGAGGAAAACGTTTTAAGCCTAAGTTATAACAGGACACAGAGTGTTTGACTCAGCTGGTTCCACAGCAGAGGGAACCTGCAGTCTGGGAATGAAATATGATGGAGCTTGAGAACTGAGCGTTTAAAAGTATTATGCAACTAAATTTTGCTGTAAATTATGGTATTTAATCAAATTGTGTTCAGTTAATTCTGATCAAATTTATTTTAGGATAAGGTGAGCTACTGTTATTAGCGTCAGTGGCTATCTTTACTTCACAGCAAAACACACAGTCATCCGATATAATCAAATATCCTTATTGTTGGTCTGGAGCCACTGAAGCTAATAATAGTCGCTCACCTAATTCTTACATGATTTGAGCTGTTGTTTATAAACTTAAAAGAAACCGCTTCAAAAAGGGTTAAAATACTAATACAACATTAATGTTTATGTGTTTTCCTGACTTCGCCAGACCTGTAACCTCTGATCTCTCTTTTGGAAAGGTGAGGAGTCAGAGTTCAGGAAAGCTTAGCTTGGATCTATAGCTGGATAGTTTAGCCAGGAGGCTAGTAGCGTCCTTTGTTCCTTTACTGGATCTCAGTCTGGGACATCTGAGTTACTCCTGTAAACTGTATGTTGCATACAGTGTGGTTCTGAAATATCCAGCGGCCTGACTTGGCTTTAAAGCAGTCTTCAGCCTGCAGAGAATCCCATTCAACAGCCCCTCCACTGTGGGATCTCTGTGGTCTGCCACGGGCAAAGCGTGGGGTCTGCAAAGGCATTACATCTCCCTCTGGAAGTCTTATGCAGAGCTTAGATTTACAAAGAAGAGCAGCATGGAAACTGATCCCAATATCAAAAATTCTCTTTTATGGCTTAGGGCACGACAAATGTGAGAAGGACAAATGTTAATTATCTTCTGGATTTCACAGGAAGCCAATGGAGGGAAGCTAAAATAAGGGAAATATGATCTCTTTTTTATTAGTATAAGTTCAAGCCTGTGTGTAGTTCAATCAAATGCAGCATACAAATCTAACTGGACACAGGTCAATTTTCTGAACCATGAGAATATCATTAATGACTTAAAGCAGTGGTGTTCCTGTGTTATGGTGAGCTCTGAAACCTGATTGTAATTTTTAAAACTGATGATGAAAAGGCTGGAGGAGCAGAAGTTTGATCCTGACCCTGTTTGGATTGTTTCAGAGATGTACGGCAACGAGGACGGCTCTGTTCCCGCCACCTTCGAGATTCTCTACATGATTGGCTGGAAGCCTCACGAGTCTCAGGTCAGAACATTTCCCAAACCATAAAACTTCATTTATACAACGCTTCAGTTTGGTTTCTCTGAGCCTTTAGTCATTAAGCAGCAGTAAAAAATAAACTCTACCACTTTTAAAATGGAAGAACAAAGCTGTGTTTTGTTCAATAATCTTTTTTTCAATGACCAAGAAAGGATGTTTTTGATGTTTTGGAAACATTAGAGTAGAATATAGATGTCTGATTTCTGAACCCAGCAAGACAAACTGAACAACTTTAAGTTCAGGCAGGTTCTTTGAACAAACTTAAATCCCATAAAAAAAAACATCCCATAAATAAATCAACAATAAAAGGGAGCTTCTGATGTTTGTTTGTTTTTTCTGTCCAGGCCAAACCGGCGAAGCGAGGCTCAGCCACGGTGTCGTTTGGAGATCTGGGGAAGATCAGCCGACAGAGCAGCAGCGAGGAATCTTAGAGTTTATGTGAACTCTCTGGATTAGAGGCAGACCGAAGCTGACGCATCAGGTTATAGGTTTTCAGGTAGAGGAAGTTCAGGTTCGGTCCAGCAGGTCCAGAGGTTCCAGCTGGTTTCAGTCAACAGCAGAAACCATACTGTATATTTGGTGGTTTTTGAGGCTGTAAATGTTGTATAGAAATGTGTTTTTTGGGGGAGAAATAAACTGATTATTGAAGAAAACTACTGAAATCAGAGAGTGTTGAATATTCTCATAGTTTGCTTTCATTAGAAAAACTTGTCATTTCCACATTCATTTTGTCAGGCATCACTTCCTCTTTCTCAGTAAAACTGCAGTTTTGCTTGAGACGGGTTCAGACCTCAAAGATGCTGCGATTGGTCTGCTTTCTGCTGGTCGGTGGCTTCAGTCACGGCTCAGGTAAATAAATGCATCCCATCACCTGCGGGTTTCCTGTTTGGATTAATTCACCAGGAAGCAGTTAAGGCTCATTTTTAGCTTTTAGAGATGAACAGCTGGAAAGTTTTCTACCTTATAATGTGAGTTTCAGGGAGGAACTTTGGTTCATCCTCACTGACTCGGCTTTCCAGGAACCAGCTTTGCTTCAGTAACTGGCAGTTTAACTTGTAATTCACTAGTAAAAATGATTAATAAAAATAATACTTTTGAGCTATTTTCTCATATTTCAGATTGATGTCAAAAACAAACCAGTCAAGTTTGTGGATTTTATTAAGAAGGAAGAAATCCTCTCTGAGAGCGACAGATAAAAAAAAAGTTTAAATAAAAAAATCCTATAACCTTTCTGATTCATACTGAGATTAAGGCATCTTTTGTTTAATCTTATCTGTTTCAATTTATTTCTGTGAATACTTGAGTTACAAAATATTTTACTGACTCTCAGAGCCACATGAAGAAAAATAAAAGCTCTACCTGTTTTTAGAGCTGGAAATGGCGAATTCTGCAGATCCTCTCAATGAACCTTGAAAATGTTCTGTTAAAGGATGAAAGCTTGACTAAAATAAAATATGGTCTGTGTGGCCTGCCATAATGGAGGAAGGTTAATCTGTTAAAACGGTAAAACCAACTAAGATGGATCCAGAAATTAAATTTCCAAAATTTGAAACCTATATGGACTGATTTTTTAAAATGTAATAAAAGGTTGATCATAACCTCAAACTTGATCACTCATACATTATTGTGCAATATCTTTCTTTACACTGGGTCCTGTGTTGCTGCATAAATGGGTGGGGGGGGCATTACTGATTCAACATGTTAACGGCAATGAGCCATATGACAGTGACAATCAGCCAATCACATGGGTTCCTGACAAAAACAAGGTTTAAGCTAAGACTGTTGCATCATTTTTCCGACCCAAACTTCTCCCTTTGAGAAAAATGAAGGAAGCTGAGTCAGTAGTTGCTATGGTGATCGCCAAGAGCTGCCTCCATTTTATCACAAAGATAGAAAGAAACACAGATATAAATTTAAGCCTCAAAGCTAAAATCTTTCACTATTACTGTGACTATCTGACAATCATAATACAGCTAAATGAACCCTCGGTATTCTGAAGCTGTCCTGAGCTATGATAAAAGCTACTAGAGCAGAACAAGAGTGATTGATATAGCTTTATCTCTGTTGAGGACAGAGATTGTAGGGCTTTTAATCTATTTTATAAACTATACAGCAACTGTAATTATTCAAAAGAATATTTTTACATTTGCTTGCTTATACACTGGTCTCTTTATTAAAGCTACTGCATTTTCACTGAGCACAGTAAGACCCGGATAAACTCACTGAGAAAGTGGTGAATCAGGTACCAATTGTACAGCAGTACACCTAACCCATCCCTGAGAATCCCAACAGATTTTGATGACAATTCTTTTAATTAGAACAACAACAAAAAAAAATTTTGAGAAGATATCCTATAAAATCAGCCTCAGTAGTGTGAAAACTTGAATGTCATATATATGCCATGCTGGAGACTAATAATACATTTTTTTCTTAACATTAAGCTTCGCTAAGATGAAAATTCTCAATTACTCAAGTTGTCTTGAAAAACAGTATAGGGGAGAAATATATATTTATATATATATATTATCCCCTCAGTGAAGCATGGTAGTGGCAGTATGGTGGGATGGTAAGAAAGATCTGACTAGTCGTCTCCTGACTTCCCAGGCATCCCTGAACAGAGGGCTCTCCTCCACACCACTGCCTCCCTGCCATGCTCACAGGCACAAGGAGACATCACCTGGAGCAGATACCGAAACGGAAAAAGGGAGACACTGGTGTCCATCAGAAATGGCTTGGAGGAAAGACCTGACAGACGCTTCAGCTCACAGGCAGATGGAGCTCTGTTGATCCAAGACATTGAATTCTCGGATGAGACCTTGTATATGTGTAACCTTAAGTCAGAGGTGTATCTGAAGGTAGTCTCGGATCCCAGTCAGCTGAATCCCAAAGTTCAGCCTAGAGAGGAATCAAACGTCAGACTTG
Organism: Jordanella pulchra; assembly: GCA_034780135.1. Taxonomy (NCBI): domain Eukaryota; kingdom Metazoa; phylum Chordata; class Actinopteri; order Cyprinodontiformes; family Cyprinodontidae; genus Jordanella; species Jordanella pulchra. Next base: position 28,440 of record JAUZNJ010001203.1, read on the forward strand.
AATCAGGGCAGAAGGGAGCAGCTGCAGGGATCCAACATTCCTCGGACATCTGGAAAATCCCAGTTGGAGTTGTCCTGGGAGCAACTCTGATGCTCCTGGTGTTCATGGTCCTAAAGGTGTGGTCATCAAAGAGAGCTGAGATGAAAAACAGTGAAAAGACGCTTAATGAGGTGGTTTACGAAGAGATCCAAGACACCGACATACAGCGGGATTTTGAGCTGGAAAGTCCTTACCACTCAACCATCTTAGATGGAGCCAACACCTCCACATCCACAGTGAGCAACCTGTACAGCTGTGTAAAAAGGCCCACGGCTGGAGACTGCAGGGCCGTCTACTTCCTCGCCCAGGACCCTCAGTAATGAAGATCCTGATGGACATGCGGAGCATCGATGCATCCAGTTAGACTAACCTCCTTTTCTTTAGCAAATAAAACAATGGTTTTCAAATGTCACAAAGAATTGCTGCATTTTTTTTAACAAAAAAAGTTTCAAAATCTGAGTCCAACCAAAAGTAAAACAAAGAAATGTTGGTGAAACTGATTAGCAGCTGATTATTAAGATCATTTATCAGGAAAGTCTTTTTAGGACTTAGCAAGATAATCAGATTTAATCAGATTTAGGATTATCTCTTAAAGAATTAGTAATACATGAAAACTAGGCTATATAGGCAAAAATAAACCTGGAATAAAACTTTAAAGTTCATTAGTGTTCTTTAGCAAGTTCAGTGCAGAAAATTAATTTCAATAATTGCTATGACATAAATCAACTTTTATATCTTTGATTTCTAGAGTACAAACTGTGTTGGATCCAACAGTATGCGTAAAAGAGCTCAGGTTAAGATGTTAGGGTGTCTCTGAGTGAAGGAAGGATAGAGCAGCACATTTAATAAGGCTGATCTTCTGCACCGTTGTGGTGAAGAAGGAGCTACGCTGAAAGTCCAAACTCCTTCTGCTGCTCTATCCATGTTTTGGTGCTCAACTGATCTTTGACAACTTTTCTATGAAGCCAGTATCAATTGAAAGCCAAAGAACCCCACAAAACAAATAAGTCTTAGACCCAAAAGAATACAACCAGTATCATAAATACAGTCCACCAACCACAAATTAGGGATAACAGTTTCTGTTCAGCTTTACCCTTTTGAAGTCAAATGTCAAGAATTCAATGAGAGCGACTCCTTTCTGAAGTCACATCCTGCAACTAAGTCTATATAGAGTGTTTAACTTTGACCACAGCCAGATTGTTGATAGCTTGAATCTGCATAAGAAAAAACTCTAAGCTTAGCACTACCCTTTGGACTTGCAGCAGAACCAGAACCGTCTTTACCAATCCTGTTCTGTAGATTATCATGCCCAGTCCATGCTGGCTGCTGTCATGTTTCAAACGTTACCCATTCTGTGCATCTAGACACCGTTTTCCAAAATCTAACGAATACTTTTATCCCCAAATAAAGGAACTTCTGGTTGCTTTTCTGTTCCAGAGACAAACTGCCTCCAATCAATAATTCAGTGCACAGCTCTTCATAAATAGATGGAGGAATTAGCAGGGTTTCAGCCGACTGCTGCTGCTTCTGAGGAGAACCCAACAGTAAAAGAACAAGAACCATTATTTTCTTTAAATGAGTTTAATGTCATTGAGTTTAAATCTGTAAATAGAGATAGGTTTTAGGCTTTTGTTTCTCTCAGACAGTGTTGGTTGTATGGAGCTAAATTAGGCCCATAAGGTTAGTTCAAAAACCTTTGCTGAAAAATGAAAAACTAAAATTGGCAAAACTGATACATGTTTTTTGCCGAACAGCTGGCCCCTCCACCTTAGCTGACATGGGGTGAATGACATCTGAGGTGGCTGGACAAGATATTTCCTTCTATTGCATTCAGGAGATGTGAGAAGTAACGATGTCATTGAAACATTTCTCGCTAAATTTACTAAAATATCCTTCTTTCTGTCCCTAGAATTTAAAGAAATATTACTGAAAAACTAATTGTACTATCAGTCTGAGTTATTTACAACCCAAACCAACTGAATGCCGCAGTGGAGAGATTAGCATCTTCAGCTTCAAGCTACCTCATGTCTGGCCACATTTGGCCACATTGTAAGTCTAACTCTTCCTTTGTTTCAGCTAGAACCGACCAAACCAGAACTCCTGGGACAAGCTAAGCTAATCCGTTTTCTTTCAGCTTTATAACAATTCAATGAATTTAAGTCTATATTCATTTTCCACTGTAAAACCGAATTAAACGTCACTGTTTTGACTGCATTTAATATCTCTGTGTCAGGGTCTATTCACATTTACCATATTCTATTTTAAAGAACACTTTAAATGCATTAAAGCTTGAACCTTAGTTACAGATTCTTGAACAGACTCTTAGACCCACTTTATTCATTTTACATTAGTATTTACATATTACTTATTTTCAGTAGTCTTAGCATTTTAAAGTAAAGGTACCATTGTTTTAAGCCGTGGTCTTTTGTGGTTTTTTATGCAGTGAGCAATTTATCATTCAGGCTAGATTCACCTTTTTTGGTTGACAGTTGAAATAACAGACATTTTCTTGGTTGGTGATCAATAACTCTGCTAATAGTCATAGTCTAAACACTAAATTGGTTAACGGTAACTAGATCTTAACAGTTGAATCTAGGAGCCCCACTTTAAGTAAAAGGCCAAGAACCCTGGTATAAGCATATTATGTTTATAATTATTTACTGATTTTACCCTTGATTCTGAATTATCTATTAGTGAGCTACAACTTCCAGTTCTAGTTTCCTAATATATTCATAATTTTCTGGTAAAGTATCACAACATCCCAAATAAAGGAATGTATTAAATCCAAACGGAATTAACCTCAAAATGGATCCTCAGTAACTTACTGCTAGACCAGTTTATGAAACGCAAATATTCCTTTTAATATGTCTATTCTTATAGACAAGTTTGGGGCTATTTTGTTGTGATCTGTGTAATAATGAGAGTTATAAACATTTTTTTTCCTGATTAAACATTCAGATGAACATAACATAGAAAAAAAGACTTATAACTATTTTTCAAATAGCATACTCTGCTCCCTTAATGCTAGAGTCAGCTTTGAACCTCAGATGACACATGCTGGTAATATGTTAGAAAAACATACGGACATTAAAAATATTTAAATAGAATTATTTCTTTCCTCAAGTGAAAGCAATACGTTTCCGTAGTCACCCTCAGATTTGTCTTTACCTTTTATTTTGAATCAATTTAATTTGTAAGACTATAGCTGTCACTTTAAACCTAACAGCGATCACGTCACTGCGTTGCCGTGGCAGCGCTTCATGTTTATACTCTAGCATAGCACGGCGCTGATACCTTATGTTAGCTTTGTTTTTTTTCTAAAACATTCAGCTTTAAAATGTGGGGTTACTCAGAGACCTATCAGTCATCTTGATTAAAGATGGTAAGAAAATATCTACCATAGTGTACAAGTTAATAATTATTAGTATTTAAAATATAGTTTAGAGCACTGTTAGCTTGCTAGCCTAGCATTTGCATTTCTAACGGTATGAATGTGTCGGTGGTTGCTATCTCCAGCCCCAGAAGAACAGAAAAATGAAGGTCGGGAAGGAGAAGCCCTCTGCGGTGGTAGACGCTCTCTCCACGGTAGAGATGTCCAAGGATCAGGTGGGACCTTTTGGTCGATGCTAGCGAGATAAGGCTAACATATGTTTATTCTACCTTCATTGAATGTGTCAATCAATAATAAAACCAAACTTTGAAACCACTCAAATCTAAAATATACTGAATCAAATGTTTATTTAGGAAGAACTAAGGATGAAACCACTGTAGCGTTGGCGCTAAAAGTCCGCATAATTAGCGCCACCTGCTGGAGAACCGTGAAAATACCAAATAAGATCTAAACGTTCCATTCAAAATGAAGCAGGTCTGTTTATTAGTTCCGTAATCAATTCAAACACCAAAGTCCACATGTTAGTTAATTGATTGATTCAAACACGGAGGGTGTAGGTTTCTCTCGTTATGAATTGTATATACCAATAAATCTTGCTTTTAATTTCCATTTGAGAAGAACTTCTTCATATACATGTATACATGTTAACTTGTTCATAAGTTATTCATAAATAAGTTTGAGAACTCAGAGAAATTAAAGAGAAAAAACTGCTGTGTGATTTGTGTGCAGATTTCAATGAACACACACAACACTTAAAATGAACAAAACTTGCTTTACTTAACCTTTAGGTAAGTAGACCCACAGAAAAAGAGCCAAAAGAGCAATGAGGGGCTCCAGGTTTACAGGTTCAGACCGGTCCAAAGCAGTGTCTGGACTACAGAAGTTTTACTACCAGACCGAGGATTGTTTAGTTTTGTTTTTTGCCTCTGAGATTCTTAAATCTGATCTATGAACCATACTGAGCTAACGAGTCCCTACACTGAACCAATGGAACGAGGTTCTCTTTGACAGGCAGCAAGGAACCCTTACAGTGAGAGGTCCATTTCAAAGTTTCAAAATAAAACAGCGGGTCTGTCCTCACCTGCAGCTGGAGGAGCACATCATTCGCCTCCGAGAGGAGCTGGACAGGGAACGCGAGGAAAGGAGCTACTTCCAGCTGGAGAGGGATAAGATCCAAGCCCTGTGGGAGATCTGCAAGAGGAAGCAGGAGGAGATGGAGGCCGAGCTGAGGAACAGCATCTGGGAGAAGGATGAGGCTGAGGAGCGCCACCGAGTGGAGATAAGCGTGAGCTGTCATGATTCTAACTGGACTTTAATGCTAGATAGTCCTGACTGCTACTTTACTGAATCCACATTCTTAGAACTGGAAGCTGCACAGAACCAGAACCATATAATGGATTAAGTCTAACATTATTCTGACCTAAATTTAACTTCTCCTCAGGGTAAATCTAACTAGAGCCTGATTGAAATTTAATTTTTATCCTGATCTAATCCTGATGTTCTTGTTGCCCCTCTGACTTCTTGCTGATGTTACCGTCGCAGAACTCTGAGCTCCCGCTCTGAACCAGTCCAACATTTGACCTCGTTCTTGCGTTTTCAGGTCTACAAGCAGAAGTTGATGCACGTCCTGTCTGAGCAGCACAATGCCGTCTTTGAGGTGAGGGCGGATGCCATCTCCTCTTCCTCGCTGCTTCAGAACCAGAACACTAAATCTGAGCTGGAACTACGTGGAGAACTCCAGAACCTGCAGGCAGAGAGCAGGGAGAAGAAGTTCCAGGAGCAAAGCTCCATAAAGCATCTGAAGCTGGTGAGCTAATGTTCTTCTGGTCAAGTTTATAAGCTTGTTTCTTCAACTGATGCCTCCTCATCCTCACCAGAAACATCAGGAGGAGCTGATGAAGCTCAGCCAAGAGTACGAGTGTAAGTTTCAAGGTGAGCTCTCCTTCTATCCCCACCCTTCTCCTCTCTTCGTTCGTTTGTCCCTCATTCTCTCCGGCTTTTTCCCTCTGCAGAGATGGAGAAAAGATCCCTTAAGAGAATGCAGTCTCTGATAGAGACTGAGGAGAAGAAGAGGAGGTCAGCAATCCTTGATATGGAGGAGCAAATGCAGAGTCGTGCAGAGTCTCTGATGGAGGAGCATGACCGAGCTCTGCGGAAAGGAGAAGAGTACTTCTCTCAAATTCTCCAGAAACAGCAGGAGGAACTAAACAAATGGAAGGTATCTCAGCAATCTCAACGCCACACTGTTCAGCCACAGAGCAGAAACATGAGGTGCAGGTCCTCCATAATCGCGCAGCAAAGATAAATGCCTTCAATTCTCCTGCTTGGTGTTTGTCTCCGCAGGAGGAGGTGAAGAAGCTACAGAAGGAGAAGGCGAAGATCAAAAAAGATCTGTCAGCATGTCAACAGGAGAACCAGCGTCTAAGGGAGACATTGCAGGAGGTGGGAAAGAGGAGCTCCGAGCTGCACAGAGAGTTGCAGGAAAGCAAGCACTGCAAAGACTCCATGGAGGTATGCTGGAGATGATGGTGAGGATTTTGTTGCTGCTGCTGGTAGACAAGGACACTAATGCTTACGATGCTTGTGATGAACAGAAGTACCGAGCGGAGAGGAAGCGGGTTTCAAATGAGCTCAGAGAGGTGAAGGTGGAGAACGAGCTGCTCCTGCAGGCCTTCGAGAAGGTAAACCGTCTCCATCCTGCTGCTTTTCCTTCATCCCTCATCCCCAGAGCGGGCTGACGCTTCCAGGTCTCCCCCTGCAGCTCCAACAGGAGCGCGACGAGTTGCTGGAGAGACATATGGAGAACATCCTGGACGTCCAGCAGAGGAGCGGCCTGAAGAAGTTACTTCTGCAAAGGAAGCTGGCTGCGCTGACAGAAACTCTGGAGAAGAAGGAGGCGCAGCTCAGCACGGCGCTCTGCAGCACGGAGTCGGCGGCACGCAGCAACACCGTCAATAAGCCTGAGGTCAGATGTGACGCTGTGATTCCATCCAGTCAGGATGTCAGTGAACAAGGGAATTCTTAGCAGAAGCTCTGGATCAGAAGCTTTAATTCTAAAGGGTAATCAGATGTGAGGGTTTCCATGTCTGATATTTTTAGATTATTCTAGTTAAAGCCAGGAGGGGATTTCCTGTGTTGAACCTTTGAGTTCATATCTTGGGGAGAGAAAGTTTACGGTTTTCAAAGCATCTCCTGATGTAGGAGGAGACAATAATGGAGCAGAAGCATGATGAGGTGGAGGGTGGGGTAGTTTAGATGTGGCTGGGAGGTTGTTGATCAGACCTAGAGGGGGAGATCTGAAACTTATGAAGAACATCTGTTAACTGACAATATCCTCAACTCCATCCATACCAGCTTGGAAGCTTCCTCTGCATCCTTAACCCTCCTCGTTTCTCTGTAGCATCCTGCTATATTCTCTCTAGTCTTGTCTTGAATTTCTTTTGTCTTCCCCTCAGTAGTTCCCTTACTGTTATACATTGTTTGGCTACTCATAACATTGACATAATCTCTAAGTGATTCATATTCTGTTGTCTCAAAACAATCTTGCAGAGCCTCCTCAGCTTCTTGTATTGAAAGTTTTACAGGTTGTCTCTGAATGAGGCAGACAATTATTCTGTCTTAGCAAGAGCTTGTCTCACAGATGGTGTTTTTTTTTATTATTTCTTTCTGGTGTGCAAGTAGCACAACAGAACTGTTAGTGGATAGCTTCTTAAAAACTAGGCCCATATGCAATGATTTTTACCTTCAGCAGAGGTGGGTACTTACTAGTTATGTTTACTTGGGTAAATTTTCAACAATAAGAGACTTAGAAGTATTTCTACTTCACCATACTTTAAACTTTTACTCGACTAATTTCTTAAAACCTCACTTGAGTAAAATGTTTGGCTTACACTATCCAGCGATAACAACAAACCAACAATGCTGCTCCATAGAAAGACACCATGTTAGATTTGGAGGTGAAGCTAATATACAGTGAGTACTAAATGCTGTCACTAGAGGTACTGGGTTTATACGTTTTATGTTGAAAAGATTTTATTTGGGAGAGTGTTGCTTCTTATTTTATTTTATTTATTTGTTTCAATTATTCTAGTAGTCTTAGAATTGGCAAATACCTTTACATTTTGAGCTTTTTACATCAATTTCATAGTAAATCAGAGTTGCTCTGTACTTGTGTAGCCTTTTAAACACTATTTTACTCTTCAGTTATTTGTTGGATGGCTACTTTATTACTTGTACCTAAAATTTGATGAGATAATGCTGCTCTACAGACATCTGTCCTTCAGTAGGAAAAATGGAAGAAAACTCTGAGCTGACTGTTTAACGTCCCTTTTTAAGAGGCCATGTAGCCACAGTAGCATGTCATGGGTTCCACCGCCTAATGTTGCTGCCATGTCTCAGGGAAACAAACAGCACTTAAATCCCCGAACACCGGATCTCCGACAGGTCTGCATCTACAACCATTATTCATGCCAAACTGGTGGAACCAATTGGAGCAGCAAAACATCCAACCAGCTCCAAGAGATTTTTGAGCAACATCTTTGTGTATTAAAGTTCTGTTTGGGTTCTGGTGCTGGACTTCCTGCCTCCATTCTCTGTTTACAACAAAGAATGTTGGAGAATTTAGAAGTCAGAAACAAGAAGAAATGAAACCTATGTACTGTTGGAGAGCTGATGATGTGTTTGCAGGTAGGAAAGGTCTCAGCTTTATGCCCAACTAAGAAGATAACTCTGGAAATTTAAGTACGACCCATTTTTCCCATTTATGTCTTGTTCTTCCAGATATGTGGCTCTAACTGTCTTATTCTGAGAGATTTTTTTTCAAACACAAACTTTGCTGTTTTCAGGAAATCCTGCAGTCCAAACAGATTACCATGGATGTTCTGCAGCAGGACCTGAATCTCTCTCATTCATCCCAGGTGAGTTTTTCTCCAGCTGCACAATTCATTGTCACTGGAGCTCATCTAGTTTATGTTCTGCATGTTTGACCTGCAGGAGTGTGAGCTGCTGAAGACCTCTTGACTCCCACTGCACACGTTTCCTCTCAGACCCATTCTCTAAAGGCCAGATGAAACCAGTCTACTGAACTCAGGCCACGGACTCCTATCTTTCCAGAAACCATGCAATGATAATTGCTGGAAGTTTTATTTTTCCTAATCGTTTTCCTTTAATGATAATTTTAAAGTAAATCGGATTTCTCTTCCTCTAACTGAACCACCACAGTTTCAATGTTCTGATCCACAGTCTTGCTCAGCTTTACAAGAAACATTTTTTTTAAGATGAATCCAAACAATCCTCCTGAGTGGAACTAGATTTCATTCCACAAGCTTCTGAGTTCAAGAACATGTGACTCTATGGTTGCTCTGCTGACGACGGTCAGAGGAGAAAAATAAACCATTTCGAGATCTGATGAGTGACTGAGGTGCTTCAAACTGGTCTAGAAGGTTCTAGGCTGGTTTGCTTCTCTGCCTAAGGAGAACATTTGTGTTTAGGTCAGACGTGTTTTATTTATGTCTGGGCTTTGACTAGACCATTCCAATAGTTTATTGTGCTTTGATGCAACTGGTTGCAAGTTTAGATTGGTTGAACTGGTGGAAGGTGACTATCCACCCCTCTGTCCTTACAGCAGGCTGCTACTGCCATGCTCTACCATGGGGATTGCATGGTCTGGATCATATGAACTGGTTTCTCCACTCTTTATTCAATATGCCAAAGCATTCAGCTGGTCTTATCTAGGCAGGGTTTTACCTCTCCTGAGTAGACAAGCAGGACTAGCCTTGCTTTAAACCTTCTCCCTGACAGGTCAGCTGAGATCCTTGCATCCTTTTCTCTGAAGAACTTCTGAGGCACTTTGACGTTTCTTAGAGCACCTGGATTTGTCTTTGGTTACTAACAAGCTGACAAAACTCCCTGTTGACACTTATGCTCCACTTCGCGTTGACATTTCTAAGTTCCTTTAAACTGCTTCACATTTCTGTTGCTGAAATAATGAACATTATAGCCACAGCTTTTTCAGTTCTGTCAGCTTTCTGCTGATCCAGACTAAAGAACTAAAGATTCCTTAGTTTGAACAACGGGAGAGAAAATGAAACGACACAAAAATATGAAAAAGTTATTAGTAAAACTACAATAGATCTGAAATAACAAAGTAGTAATAATAATTATTATGTCTCTACTTTGAAAAATGAAAAACCTTTACATTGCTAGATAATAGAAATAGGTCCCCCAAGATGGACCCAGAAGTTCTTGCACTAAACAGGCAAACAAAAGAAACCCATTTTCAAAGCGCTACAAGAGAAAATCATAAAACAGGAGATTCAGATTTTATTATCCACTTTCTTTGAAATATTTTGGACATAAATGTAGATTTCCAATTTTTTCTTCTCATTTGAACAGTTGTGGATGTGGGAGGACCACACCCTCGTAATCCGGGGTGCTTGACAGAACCTGAATAAACCCAGCAGGAGCCCCCCCACAGAGACCATTGCTCCTCATACTCAATTTATCAGCCTTCTAAATAAGAATAGTAAGAAGCAGCAGAGGGACATGAACCAGAGAGAATCCTCTTCATGTAGGCAGCATCAAATATACAGCAGCTTCAGACTCCTGAAGGGTTTTAAACCTTCAGTGGTGTCAACCCAGAGATTCACCAAAGATCCTGAATCATTAGCGAACCTGTTGATGGATTTAATGCCAGGATCAGACATGTATTAATCTGACAGAGTTCATGACAAACTTCACACCATCTGATCTCCAGGATCCAACTTTAAAACATTTTTTTAGGAACAGATTTAGTTCTTTTAGCTGTTTCTTCATGTTGGGATTCCTGAGCAGCAAAACAATGACCACATCAGAACCAAGTGGGTTCTGTGATTCAAGCTGTTGTGGATCTGTCCTCTACAAGTCATGAACTCGTCCTGTAGGAGCAGAGACAGAGGACCGGCTGCTCATGACTTCTGAACCAGTAGCAGGACGTAAACAGGAAGGTCCAGAAAGCCGACCAGCAGGTTCTGTCTCTTCCTCCTTCGTTCTCAGTTCAGTTCTGAGTTTCTTTCAGCCTGTGCCATGGCTGCTGGACTCGAAGACACCCTTCTTAAAGAATGAAGAAAACTCGCAGATGTCAAACTTGGAGAGACGGAAAACTCCGTCCTCATCAGCTTTGAGGGGAGAACCTGTACAGTAGTGCAGCATGACCCGAAACAGATCCCTGAGGTAACTCTGTGGACGACATAAAGATAGATCGTCTCAGACATTGGCAGAACAAGAAGGAACCAAAACATCAATAATAAAAAAAAAACACAAACAAGTAGACCTGCTAAAAATCCCAGACTGAAAACATCAAACTCACCAAGACAACAGTTTAAAATCTGCCTGTAGGTGGCGCTAATAGAAGATATTCTGAGGTTTCAGACAGACTAGAATTCTGGTCCAATCTATTAAAGTGAATTTGATGGTATAGAAAATATGCTAAATTGATCCCAGAGCTAAACATGATTCTGGTGATGTGGACTCTTTGTGAACTCATTGTGAGAGCTTGGATCATCTGTTGAAGGTTCACATCTAATCTATCAAAACAATATTAAATAAAGGGAACACAAAAATAACACATCCTAGATCTACATGAATGAAATATTCTGAATGAATACTTTGTTCTGTACAAAGCTGAATGTACAGACAACAAAAATCAATGGAAATCAAATTTATTATTTATTAACCTGGATTTGAAGTCACACAAAATTAAAGTTTTCACAAAGTGGAAGAAGCCACTACAGGCTGATCCAACTTTGATATAATGTCTTTAAAACAGGTCAAAATGAGTCTCAGTATGGTGTGTGGCCTTGATGTTTCTGTATGACCTCCCTACGACCCCTTGGCATGCTCCTGATGAGGGAGCTGAGTTGTTGACCTTCTACATATCTCCTGGTTGTGCCTCCAGCCTTTGGAGACTTAGCTCACAGACACAGCAAACCTTGCCACAGCTGGCATTGATGTGCCACTGCACTACCTGAGCCACTTGTCTGGGTTGTAGAGTCTATCTTGTGCTGCCATGCATGTGAAAGCAGCACCAACATTAAAAAAAAAAAAAAAAAAACAAACAGCCAGAAAGCAAAAGTACAGAGAAATGGTCTGTGGTTGCCGCCTGCAGTACTACTCCTTTAATGAGTGTCTTGCTAATTGCCAATAATTTCTACCAGTTGTCTATTCCATTTGTACAGCAGCATGTGAAATGAATTGCCCCCTAAGTGGACATTTTGATTTCACAGAAGTTTGATTTAATTGAAGTTATATTGTGAGTTTACATGTTCCCCATATTTTTTAAACTGTGTATACATTCGAATATTTTACTTTTTTTTTTTTTTTTTTTTTTTTTTTTAAATTTCAACAATCAACTATTTGGGTTTCTCTGTTTTCATCACTAAAAGGAAAATCAGTGTGGACAACTCAAACACAAAATAAAAGGGGCTGCGTGGGGAGGATAAGATGGGTGCTCGGTTCTAGAACAAAAAATCTGGATAACCAGCACTAAAAGGTTCTTTATAAAATTAAAGAGGGTAAGTCTCAGTTACCCTTCTGTTTTATCAAGCATACCCCGTGTATAAGCAGGTTTATCTATTTAGGTTGGCCATACCTCAAGATGGCTGCGGCGCTCAGACACCATTCGCTCATCCCGGTTCCCAAAAATCTTTTTCGGAGGAAACAAGAGATGGGCCAGCTGGAAAAAACAGAGACGAGGCGTCACAGATGGCTCTCGGATAAACGCATCTCTTATCAAACAACCTGTTCTTGAATCTGTCAATGGGTTTATCATTACCGTTTCATCTTCTGTCAGAAAACAGAACCTAAACCAAAACCTCGAGTTTGGGACGGAGCATCAGAGCAGCTTACCTCAGGATACTTGGACTTTAGGGTTTTGTGCATTTCTCTGAAGCGAGAATAGCGTCTGAATACGGTCCATGTCTCGTCCATCACGGTGATCTGATGAAGACAGGCACGTTTCATCACTACGAACATTAACAGGTAAAGTGATTATATATGGTGATGGGAAAACCTGTTTATTAGTTTACCTAAAATCTGGATCCAGAAGGATCTTTGATGGCTCAGAAAAAAACTAAAAGAGCTCTGAGGTCTAGTGCCGACATTAAATCTACCTAAGAAGTTTTAGAAAAGAAATGTTTAAAGGTTTCAGGACTAGAAGTTACCTCTGGAGTGAAACCATAAATGTCATTAAAATCACAGAGAAAAAAAAAAACATCAAACCAATGTCAAAATTTATTGGCAATTCTTGCCTTCCGTTTTAATTTTGTTTACATATTCACAAACTAAGCTTATTTACAGACATGGACGTTGTTGTTTTTATACATTCACAAAAAAGGAAATAACTGCTCAAAATGAATGAATATACAAATTAATTGTGAAACAGTCCCTGGTGTATTTTATAGTTGATCTGCTCAGGTGGTCATTATGAGATGCAAAAACAAACTGCATTTACTAAACATAATGGCATCATTATGTTAGTGCAACATCTTTCCATGGCTTTTTATCATTCTGAAACTACTTCAAGTGTCATATACAAGATATTTAGTGGTGCACAGCTTCAACGGACTCACCTTCACCTCAAACTCAAAGTGTTCGTCCTTGCCCTGACCACGGAGGACGTAACGAGGAATGCTAATTTTGATGGGATCCTTGACACCATCAGAGGTCTTTCCAGCCCCTCGGGACATCAAATGCTGCAGGAGAGATCACCAAAACCAGACAGGAAAACAGAAGGAAAGAGGAACAGACAGTAAAAGATTGATACTTAAACATATTGGTAATAAATTAGAAGAAAATGCAAACCCTTATTCAAAAAAGTGAAACAGGCCTCAAATCAAATTCATATAATCTTTATTTAGTTTTAAATCAACAACACAAACATAATGTGCAAAATTCAACATTTAATGACATTTCCCATTGTAACCAAATAAGTAAAGTGACATCATTAATCGCCCTTTGTAACAAACAAGTCATTATCTATCGATATTTTTTATAACATCTTTACTTTGGTCAACAGCAGCAGCTTATCTTTATTGCACTCATTACAGCAGGTTTATATTTAGGTCTCTATGATTTCAATATATCATAGAAAAGTTTAAAATAAGTTTAAAAAAATACTTAAAATTGATTTAATCGTCATTTTTGTCTGAAAACGGTAATTATCCTAAAAACAAGGGTAGCACCTGATAATCCTCACACAGTCACTGTTGCAGATGAACTCTGGTTAAGTCCCCTTTTAGATGCACAAGTGGTTTATGAGCATTTGAGCTTCTGAGGAGCGGCCAAAAGTTAATCTCCAAGAGTCACGTGGCCTGCTGGAGAAGGGAACATCCGCTGAGCCACGCCTCACCTCCATTCTCTGTTTCAGACTTTGCCTACAGTGATTTGCAAAGACCACATCTACACCAAAGCAGGTTTCTTTCCTCCTGACAAGCAGACACCTGATGTCTGAACGCCTGCGCAGCTTTAGTCCCTGGAACTGGGGCTGAACAGGAACCTGGCTGGACCCCCGTGGCACTGGATGAAAGACTCCATCCTCCTGAAGAAGAGCAACATGGGAGTCTGTCAGGAGGAACTGCAACAGAGAGTCCGGTTGAACTCGGCCTGAACTAGTCACCCTGACGCTGGTGTAGAGCAGAGGACGTATGTCCGCCAGAGAGGGTTTGTTGGGACCGTCCATGTTCCCGTGGATGATGTAGAAAAGGTCCGCAAGAACCCGCTTGAATCTTGTAGTGACTTTTAGACCACTCTCCAAGACAATATCAGGAACCCTGGAGGTCCAATCCAAAGACAGCGACATCAGGTCCTCTGAGAGCAATGGGTGGGTTTCCATCACCTCAGACATTTTCTGAGGACAGGATGCCTTCAATAGAGCTTTGCAGAAGTCCTGTGTAAGCTCCTGGTTGTAAGTGAAGACGGCCAGAACAGAATCCTCACTAGAGCCAATCAGACGGACGTGCTGCCCTCCCAAACTGATCTGAACCTCCTGGATTTCAATAAGGTCATAATGGTGGAAAAGACTGATGGTGTCGGATGAGTGTTTGTCAGCTGAGATGACAGTCAGACCCTCTTCTGATAAAAGTAGGCAAACTGGTTTTGGACTGGATTGCTCATAACTGGCAGCTCTGAGCCAAAAGATACTCAGAATCTTTTTAACTGGTCTTTGAGGGGAGAGAGACTGAACTTTTTCCAGGATCTGTTGGGATGAAAGACCACGAAGTTGTGTTAAAGCTGGTGGCAACTCAACAAGACCCTGATGAAACTCCTCCGGACGGGAATCCTCTGTACCAGTATTTCTGATTGAAGACACAGAACCTTTTGGCCATAATGAGGCTGCATTCAAGGCAAATCCTTGAGAATCACTAAGGGGGCAAGTACTGGAAAGATCCACCAATTTGACTTTGTTTTCAAGAACAAGGTTTGACTGGTGTTGAAGTTTTGATTGTTGAATTGGTGGGAGATCTTTGGACATCCTATTCACGTACTGAGAGATAGCATACTTCATATCATTGACTCCCACATTTCGAATGAAGTCTCGTGTGCCCTGAAGTCGTCTCTCAGCATCTTTGTAGGCATCTGAAAGCTTTCCTGTAAAGTAGCCCAAAACGTGGCTGTTGTTCGTTTCACTAGGATCTTGGATGGGATCGTTTTCTGAGCCGTGTAACTTGGTCGACTGGTCCTTAAAAAGCTCAGCTTCCTCTGCTCTCCAGAGGGTTTGGTTCTTGACTTTTGTAACATAGTCCCAGAGATTTTTCCTACTAGTCATACCCTGTGGTTTCTCATTTTCTCCTTGTCCAATATTATCACCAAGGGCAAGAATATCCCGGTTACTGTTTGGTTGTGGCAGCTCAGGTTCATCTGACCTCCATGGATAAAGGGTTTGGTTTTTCACCTTTGCAACATAGTCCCAAACATTGCTCATGCTAGAGGTCGTACTTTCTGGAGCTTTATCTTTTTCTTGTCCCACAACAGACTTCGAGTTCAGCCCAGACATGATGGACTCATTGTCAGGGTTGGGTAAATAGGATGACTGCTCTATGGAAAGCTTAGATTCATCGGCTCTCCATGGGTACAGTGTTTGGTTTCTCACTTTACTGACATAGTCCCACACAGAGCTTCTTCCAGCTGAAACCCCATCTCCAGCATCACCTATTTCTTGAACCGTTTTATCATTAACTGACATTATATTTTGTTTGGAGCCAATATAATCTCTACCAGAACTCAGCCAACTGAGCAGTTCAAATTCTCTTTCAGTCAATGGGTGTAGAGTTTGGTTCTTAATCCTAGAAACATAATCCCAAAGGTTGCTCCTGCTGGTTGAGTTTTCTGATCCCTTTTCAGCTCTGGTAGAACTCAGAGGGTTTAGCATTTCAAACTCTCCATTAATCCATGGGGGTAGAGTTTGGTTCTTGACTTTAGAAACATTTTCCCAGACATAGCTCCAACCAGTCCTTCCTGCAGCATTGCTTTTTTCTTGTTCCGTTTCATCACCAAGTGACTTTACATCTTGGTCGGAGCTGACAACCAAGTCTCTACCATAACTCAGCCACTTGAGCAGTTCAGACTCTCTGATCGTCAACGGATGCAGAGTTTGGTTCTTGACTTTAGAAATGTAATCCCAAAGGTAGCTCCTGTTGAATAGTCCCTGATTTGCTGATGCCTCTTTGTTGTTTTCCAACTCCCCATTGCCTTCCAGGTTAAGACTTTGATCTTTGACATTTTCAGGATTGTCTAAAACGCTGATTTTATTCTCTGAGGTCTCTTGCTTTAATGGACCATTTGAGCTTTGCAGCTTTAGCAGTTCAGACTCGTCTGCTCTCTCCATTTCCCCAGACTGATTCTTGTCGTTTTCAAAGTGGTCTAAAATTTGGTTCTTACTGTCCAATATTTCTTGTTCTGAATCCTGCCCAGAACTGATGAAATCATTGCAGAACATTTGAGAATTTGAATGTTCGCACACTTTTCCTTTGTCCTGATTTTGTGTTTGAACAATGACATCTTCATGATCCTCCAAAACATGGGTGTTACGGTTGAAATCTTTCTCCTCTTTACTTTGGGCGATGGAGTCTACTTTAGAAACTTGCTCAGAAATGCTGAACTCCTTGCCAGAGCCTTTCAGTTTCAAAAGATCAAACTCTTCTGTTGAATGGCTGTGATTGTTTTGAGCTTGATTCTTAACATTTTCAAGATCCTCTAATGCATGGATCCTATTGTCTGATATTTTCTCTGCTTCTTGTTTTATTGACCCATTGATCTTCTCTTCTTGCGTGGGAATGTCAGAGCTTTGATGCTTTAAACATTCAGGTTCTTTTTCACCTTCAGTTTCACATATCCTATTGTTTTTCTTATCAGAATAGAAATTAAATGGTTGGTTCAACATTTCTATCTTCTGACTGTCAGAGTTAGAGTATAGATTGAAGTAGTCACTGGTTATGTTCTGGTTTCCACTCAGTCTGTTGTTCTCTTGGTTCTTGTAGCAACAATCAGGTCCACAAAGACTTTGGAGCCCATTTCCTGCAAGAATATTTACTTCTCCTTCCCACCATTTTTCTTTATCAATATATTTTTCAATCAAGAGTTTATCCAAAGGCTGTTTTCCTCTTCGAGGCTCCTGGAGTTCATGCTTTGGTTCTTCAAACACATTCTGGACATCCTGGAGTAAACTTGTCTCATACCCCGGAGAGCCCATGAGGTTAGACCAGCAGGTATTCTGTGTGCACAAGGGGGAAGTCCATGACTACATCGGCAAGAAGGATGGATAATGTGTGTGAATTAAACTAAAGTCCATAATTCACCCAATGAGAATTACAGTCCAATCACCAGGTGCAAAGGTGAGACATGAGAGATTTGTGACAGAGTGGGAAGAGGTTGACATGCAAATTAGGCAGCAAAATTACTTCACAGTCAAATGATTCAAAATAAATAGAGTTTAAATACTTTAGCCTTCATGACTAGAAGAAAGAGCCATTGGTAGGGTGTTTTAATTCACTTCCAGTAAGTATGCATGATATTAGAAATTTGAAGATTTTATCTCAATACTTTGTGTCCGAAACAGATTAACGACTTTGAACTGTCTTATCGGTGAAACTTCTGTTGCCTCTCATAATTTCTGAAAACAAGAACTTGCAAACCAAAAAGTAGATTTTAAGCACCCGATCAAGATTACAAACAGGTTCAGATACGCGCATACAGTAGAGCCCATTACTTATCTTTCTTCAGATGTCTCTTAACAAGCAGTCCGTCACTCAAAAACATCCTTTGTCCATCAACAAGCTTCTGACCACATTCAGGCTAAAACCTGGTCACTCTTTCTAACTGAACTGGTAAAGGTCAACTAAGGTGGTTTGTTTTATTCCACAAACCAAGATTTAAAGCAGAGGCCATGAATTCCCAGCAAGGATCGGGGAATTCCCATTCCAGAAACTCAGTGTTAGCCTCTTTTGTCTGCTCCAAAACCAGTTTGGATCCATTCATTGTACATTTGGAAACCAACTGGGTCCTAATTTTTAGCATCTAGTGGTTAATTTGAAATTTGTAAATAGTTCTCCAATGAATTGCTCCTTGCGTTTTGGCACAACTAGCCTTTATTTGTCAGCATGCCGACAGAAATGGGGTTTAAAAAAAGAAGAGGGGAAAGATGTGTGTTGAAATTCTGGACCCTGGTCTGAAAGCTGGGATTAGATCCCAGGTCAGTCTGGTGGAGGACTTGGGCCTCTGTACCTATCAGAGTCACCATGATTATACCCCCGCTATCCTTAAGATAAGGAAGTTGCCTTAGTGTCATTCCAGAGAAGGCTGGAAACTAAAGCTACCCTCACAAACACTGATTAGATTTAAAGTAAAAGACCTTATTGAACCTTTACCACTACTGGTTTTAGATTAATGTATGCATGCATTTATTGAAATTTATTGAACCCTAAAGAAAAAGTAAATAAACTAAATACCTTAAAGCACAAAATTAATACAAGCTTCATATTCAAGATGATCGATTTTAGATCAGAACAGTTGTCAAGAAATTCCATCCAGAGTTTCTTCTTGAACTTATTTAGCATTTGGGGAAAAAAAAAAAAAAACACAATACTTCAGAGGACAATTTACTTTCATTTACCATCTGCCTTTTAAACTTTCAATGCACTGGATTGAAGCAGTGCCCAAAAAACAAGGGGATCATTTTCTAGCAAACATCAAAATGCTGACAATCTGACAAAACAAACAAAACTGCTTGATGGGGGGGGTTCTGCATTAGTTTCTTTTTATGGGTTTAAAGTCCAGCCGTTTTGAGCTATTCTGAGCTGATAACTTATTTAAACAACCGTTTCAAACCCATCCTGAGGCGCTGCTACTGGTCAGTTAGGAAAGTCTGGGAGAACTGCTCATCAGGGAGCTTCAGACTGTCACAGGATGTGAATGTGTCTCACAGAGGGACGGTATCTCCTGCCAAACTGAATGAGGAAAAATACCAGAGTGTAGGGTTTGCTGCTGCAGGACTACTGCACCAGACAGATCCGCCCATCAATAAACGAACAGCAGATGGCTGATGAGCATAGTGTAACGTTTTAGATATAATAAACCTTTAAAACACATCTATATTGCCCTCACACTGGATGTTTCAGAGCTTCACAGCACATCCAGCAGCTTCAGGGGTTGGAGTTACTGTTACAACATAGTCAGCTCCTGCAACAAGGGTTTGACTAAACAGGCATTGATTCGAGCAAAATCTCACAATTTCACCCTCCATCAGCAGCGATTAGAGACAGGCACAAAACAAAACTTACTTTGCTCAGAGAACGGACTTGGAGAGTCTGTAGCTGTGTTTGGAAGTCTGCCCTAAACCCCCCCAATCACTGTATAGAGCAGGGACTATATAGTGAACTCGTTTAACTGACTGTTTGGACAGATGATCACTACTTTTCGTTCCCCGTTTGTTGCCTAATTCTGTCTCCTCTCACAGGGCTTTTCTTTCTTGCCGCCAAAACAAATCTCAGGTGCTTTGCAAAGAGAGCTCTTGCAAAGCATTCTGGGACATAGAGTTCCTCAGGGAACTAGAGCCACCTTTTTGTTATCGAGCCTTCGGGACTTCTGTCCATAAAATATTTAGTTTTATTCATTTGCTGAAGGTCTGCCTTCAGATGAGGGGAAACTGCTCTTTTTTTTTTTAACACAACCATTCTTCAATGTCACATTGAAGTCAAAGCCTGGATGGCCTGAAATATTCTCAATTTTTAATAAGACGAGACTGAAGAAATTATGTTATGACCAAGTGTTAGTCACTGTACTTCTGGTTCACTTTATAAAGCTGAACTGTTTCTTTAAGTCAGTCGCTCATTTTATCTCATTTAAAACTTAAAAAGAGAAGAACAATTATCCGACTTTTTGAATTAACATGCATCTGAAGTGAATTTTCATGCAAAGTAAACAAGATATAAGAAAAATGATAGTACTAATTACAATAATAAAAACTAAATTCTCACCTCATACTTCAGCCTTCGTGGGTTTACATTCTGCAGCTTCTCATCCTCCTAAAAACAAATATAAAAAGAATTTAGATCACTATAAAATAAACAGACTGTTTTTAATCAGCTCGGTAACAGATGATTTTGTATTTAATGCTTTTATTTTTGTTGCTTTGGAGTGAAGGAGGGGAAGGGAGCACAATCAAATAAAAACTGGGACCAAATTAACCCCATGGAAACCATCATCACCATCATCAGAGGGTTCATGCAGATTATGGGGCAGGAACAAGTGACAGTTGATAGATCCTGGTCTTACCTCATCTGTTAATCTAACAGAGCTACAGTCGCTAACTTCCTCGTCGTCCTGCAGAGTTGAAAGCTGAAAATCAGTTCTGCACACAAACATTAACTCTACACCTACTAGACCTTTACTGCTAATGACGACGGAAGGGGAAATGATCTGTTCCCTGAATAACTGCAACCAGCTGCTTCAAACCAAAAGCTAAAGTTCAGAACAAGGTCCACGGGTAGATTAAAAGCGGATCTGACATCACAGACCTTCAGGGTCTGCCAGGACAATGCTGGAACTTACTCGGAGAGATTCACAGGACATAGACAGATCCGTGCTGCTGCCGCCGTTCAGGAGGTTCATCTTGCGGAGCCGGCGCTGGACTTCCTCCTCGATATAAGCGTTTATTCTGCTGGAGAAGCAAAGTGTTAATGACCCGAATTTGTGGACTTCTCCAGAGAATCAGAAGTGAGATAAAAACGTCAGTATATTGGAGGGGACTGAGGTTAGAGAGGAGGGACTGAGCAGCACCAGGATCCAGAGGCCTACCTGTCATCAGACAGCGGCAGCAGAGTGTTCAGACTCTGGATGTGGCCGACCGGAGAGCTGGTGTGACCCGTCTTCTCATCGGTGCTGACCGACTGACTCCGGCTGTGGTTCTCACCTTCGCTGATCCTCTGCCTCAGCTTCTGGATCTCACGCTCCACTCTGCAGGAAATAGCACCTTTAATCTGTTTACAGATGCATGACGGAGTGCTGAGTGGATTTAAATGAACTCTACCTCTGCTGGTCCAGCTCAGCTCCAGGTCTTATGGAACACCTTTGCTCCTGAGAGTCCGGGTCCAGGGAGACGCTGCGTCTCAGAGCAGAGTGCCTCCTCTCCAGCCGCGCCACCGCCTGCTCCATGGCCTCCCTCTGCTGCTTCTCTTTTGACTCTAGGATCTCTTTCTCCTTCCTCCGAACCTTCTCCTCCTGCCGGGCCACGTTGGCTGTGAACTCGTAGGTTTCCTGGAGCTGCTGCAGCTGCTGCGCACTGTGCCAGTGGAGGTGCAGCTTCTCCTCCTTGTCCTCCAGCTCCTTCTCCACCTGGAACAGCGTGTTGTCCAGTCCAGGCGGACCGTCGCGGTCCTCATCGTTCCCCACGGCGCTGCGCTCCAGCGCCTCCACGGCTCTCTGTTTCTCCTCGGACAGTGCAGGGAGGAGGCTTTCGGTCAGGTTGGCCAGCTGTCGCTCCTTGAAGTGAAGTCGGTGCTCTGCCTGCCGGAGGAGCTGCTCCTCCTGACAGACGGCCGTGGCGTCCTGCGCTCCTTTGTGCTGCGGCCCCTTCAGCTGCTGCTGCCGCTCCTTCAGTCCGTGGGCGAGGAGCAGCAGCGTGTTCTTCTCTGCTGCCACCTCCTTCTCCAGCAGCTCCCTCTGCTGTCGGAGCCCCACCTCCAGTTTTCCCAGCTCCTTCACCTGAGCCTCCTTAAAGGCCGTATACTGCCTCTGGACGGATCTCGCCTCTTTACTGGCGTCCTCCACATCCGTTCTCTCAGCTGCCTCCTTGGCTCGCAGGAGTGCCTCTCTGATCTCAGCCAGCCCACGCCGCTCCTCCTCAAGGCGGCAGACATCTTCCCTGGTCAGCAGGGCAGCAGCAGCCTCTTGTTTCTCCCTCAGCTGCTCCTCCAGCCTCCCAACAAGACTCAGCTGCTCCCGCTCCTGCTCCTCCAGCCGCCGGCGCTCCGTCTCCAGGCGGATCTGCTGCTCCTCGCGCTCCCTCTTCAGTCGCTCCAGCTCACGATAGATCTCCGTCTGCTCCGCGGCCTCCTGCTCCCGCCGCCTCACCTCCTGCTCCTCCTCTTGTTCCTCCTGCTGCAGCTTCTGAAGTTTTTTGCGCTGCAGCTCCACTTCTTGGATCTCAGAGCGCCTCTCCTCTTCAAAGCGCTCTTTTTCGGCCAAGAAGTCTCGGAGGCGGCTCTCGATGTCTTGGCTACGGCGCCGAAGGGTCTCCTCCTGACGGAGGATCCTCTGCTGCACCTCCTCCGACTCTTTGCGCTGACTCTCCACCTCCTGCTGGAGGCGCTCCAGCTCCGCCTTTTCACTCAGCTGCTTCGCCTCCATCTCTTTGATGAGCCTCCTGCAGGAAAACAAAACCCGCAAAGCAGATCCACCTTAAGAAAGAATCCCTCGACCAACTGGAATCAGGCGATTCCTCAAAAGCACGTCGTTCAGCAGCTCATCTAAACCTCCTACCTTTTCATCTCCAGTTTCTCCAGCTCTTCCCTCTGCTGCCTCTCAAACTCCAACCTGAGGAAACAAGCACAGTTAACTTACTGCATCATCGCCCAAAAACTGATGGATGCTCACGGGGGGGAGGGAAGAGACAAAAAGGAGCCGAGCGAGTGGAAGCAGCAAACAAAAACAAACGAAACACAAGCTTGACGTTAAAACTCCAGGCATGGACACAGATTCTAGTGTTTGACGTCACAGTGAGGACAAAAGCAGCAAACTGATGAGACTAAATGAAAGAAGAGTGAGGTGGACGAGTCGACAGACGCCTTTGGGTCAGGACGGGACAGTTAGACAGGAAG
The DNA here is from genome assembly GCA_034780135.1 of Jordanella pulchra. Classification (NCBI taxonomy): domain Eukaryota; kingdom Metazoa; phylum Chordata; class Actinopteri; order Cyprinodontiformes; family Cyprinodontidae; genus Jordanella; species Jordanella pulchra. Next base: position 51,216 of record JAUZNJ010001203.1, read on the forward strand.
TGGACGACTGAGTCTACCTGAGGAAGACGGGGCCCTTCTGAGTGAAGAGACTGTCAACAGGACAGGGGGGGGGGGACACAGTTAATTCCTCACCCATAACCTGGGTGTTTGTATAGATCAGCTTAATAATTGGTTCAAGATTACATGAATGCGACAGAAAATCACTTCATAAACTTCCTGAATATTTCTCAGTTGCTTAAAGTTTCAATTCTGCTTTAATTTCAACTGAACTGAATTGTTCTCATGCTTTAACAAAAAACAAATCCCCAAAAACATTTTAATACCAAAAAGTACATTAATCAATGAACAAAATGAACCTTTTTATCTACAAACTGTAAATAAAACAGTTTCATTTAAGAACAAAGGAGACACACAAATACTTACATAATTCTGAAAAACCAAAAACGATTTCATAACTAAATTAAAAATGTAAAACAAATTTGATATAAAGTGATGTAAATTAAGCAAATTTGAGAGTTAATCACACATAATTCATCACATTTTACTTGAAGCCTTTTATGGTTTAAAATTCCCACTGCATCATTTTTATCAACTCATTTATGGATTTAATCTCAAAGTCCTTCTTCTTTCATGTGCTTCCATATTAAAAAAAATAATAATATATTACGTCAAACATCTTGAAAATGACTGGAGAAACAACCCTGAAAACACAGATTAATTAATTAAGTCTTTTTTTAAACTGCCTTGGAAATTATGAGACGCTAAAAACATGGATTCCTGCTTTAATTCTATACAGCTCATTTATTTATTTTATTCATTTTTTTATTCCTAAAAGTATTTGCTTCCAGACTTTCAACATTTGGGCCATTTTAATGTTAAAATTTTAATGTTAAAATTTTAATGTTAAAATTTTCCCAGTGAGTAGTGAGTTTCTTTGGGTTTCCAGCTCGGCTCTTTGAGGTCATCTCAGTATTTTATGATATTCATTCAGGGCTGTTTTTAATACCAGAGTTACTGTCGCTCCATCAGAGACTAAAATCAGAACATTTTCTGTTGCATCAGATCAATTTAAATGAATAATAAAAGAATTATGGCCCCACTGAACACTATATCCATGTTCAGTATCTGCCTGGTACCTAGTCTGACCTACTTCTCCATGGGTCACAGCATCACTGCAGGGCAGCGTGGAGGAGGAAACCCAGGTGTCTTTCATATCCATCCTCAGCTTGTCTGCATTTTTCATTCCAGACTCGTTCTCTTTATACCAGGAGGATTCAGGTAGACCAGTTTGCAGCTGTTACTATGGCAATTAAAGCCAGTAGAAACTTCTGCTGGGAAATGAGAGCATCAACTGATGTGGGTCAGAAGTCCTGTTGATGTTACCTTTAGACTCTGGCCCCTTGGTCATGACCGACTGTGGAAATTTCACACTAGACTCAAAGCAATGTTAATTCTCTTTCTCTCCAGGCTTTAAAACCTCAATTTCTTAATGAAATGCAAACTTTTATCTTAAAAAAGGACTTTGTGAAGCTGAGCAGGAGTGTCACATAAGATGCTTCGAAACCTGTCTGTGGTTCAGGTGTGGAGAGTTGGAGCTGTTCTCTCAGTCAGTGTGGATCTTGGTGTTGTGCATCGTACTCTTGCATGAGTTTCCTAAAAGCTGCTGTTATCATTGCTTCTGGTGCACCTGCTTTAAAAAATATTTTTTTCTCCCACTCAACTTTTCATCAACATGCTGCCATACAGGAAACTAGACATTCCTCTAGTCAAATTATTTTGTTGTTCACCATCATAGTGGATGCTGGATTGTATCACATTAAAAAAAAATTACTGGTCTGATGTAGTATTCTAATTTACTTTTTTAAAAATTATTTAAGATTTCATTAGCTGTAAAAAAGAAAGAAAGAAAGGAAAAACTTAAGATCAACAGAGGATAATAAGTAAAATCTGGAATCTGTTTAAAATGAATCTGTAGAAAAGTTTTTTTTTAATTTACATTATAGAATTAAAATGTATTTCTAAAGATATTCCGATTTCATGAGATGAAGCTGTGAGTCTGTTCATCCTGAAGTCTTTAAAATGACCATCAGGGAAATGAACCAATGATTCAACTGAGTGAACTTTAATTGTCAGGTGAGAAGCAAAAAAAAGACAGCAGGTTGTTTCAGTGAACCACGCCCCCATCTGTCAGTCGTGTGCGTCTCATTTAGCCAATCAGATCAATGAACCACAACTAAAAGGTGGAGGAGGATCTATGTTGGGATGCAGCAGGATGAGGGAAGCAGACTCACCCCGGGTTGTAGAGCATCACAGTGGAGAGGTTCTCACAGGACTTGGACAGATCCGTCATGGAGAGGCTGAACGATGACAGGAGGCCGCTCTGAGGAGACACCAGGGTCACTACATCCCTCTGACTGAAAGCAGCTCCAAGAACCCTGGACTTCCCTTCACTCACCTTCCGTTTCTCCCTCAGCTTGGCTGCTTCCTTCGGATGGTTGAAGCGAAACATGTTGGTCCGGCCCAGCAGAATAACAGCTCCTGAACCACAAACAGAAGGTAAGCAAACCAATGAAATGAACACATCCGGATCTCTCTGAAGGACATCAGAACCTGGGCATCTAAGGAGGAAGCTGGGAACTTTACACCAAGTCTGCAGCTTGGTGTAAAGTTTGGAGGCAAAGAAGCATCATCTTTGAAGCTGGCGCCTCACCTTGGTTGAGCTGCGACGGTGCCGTCACCTGAACCCCGTTAACAGAACACTGAGCTCCACCGAGCGGCACCAGAGTAACCGTCCCGTTCTGGTTCTCAAACACACAGTGCTCGCTCTCCAGGTCCAGACCATGCAGAACTGATGGAGGAGAACAGAACATCTATAGAACAGAACTTGTACCAGACTTGGATTAATCAGACAACAGGTGTGGGGGGGGGCTTACTGATGTCCTGCTCGTTGGACGCGTCATCTCGCCCCACATAGGTCCGTCCCTCCTGAGGTGAAAACAGAACAGACATTTCCTGAGCAACCCAAACCCCTCATCGCCTGACTGGGGAAAAACCTTCAAACTTCAAAACAAATTTCTGATTTCAATCTCTGGCGGCACCTTAAGGTGATAGAGGATGATGCCGGTGCTGAGCAGGTCGTCATCGATGCCGATGAGGTGGGGCAGCTCAGAGTCCAACACCACTCCGATTCCTTCTTTCCTGAGAGCCAGAGTTTCCTCCTGCAGCATCACAAACATTCATGAAATGTTTCTAAATGAATAAAACAGAAGCTGGACGATAATCCAGTCCAACAACTCGGAGTCACACCTTCAGGATGTTCTGAGTCTCGTTCCATTTGTTGGTCCACTCTTTTGTGAGCTCCAGAACCTAAAACAAAAACCACCCTGAGTTCAACATGCAGCGTGTTTAACACTCTGGGACAGAAGTAACGACTACAGACCGCCAGTGTTGCAGAAATTAAAAACATAAAGAGCAGAAAAGAACTAAAAATGGAAAAGAATCATTTAAAATGTGAAAGGAAACATAAAAACTGTCTATTCTTTTCTGATGAATGTTTTTGTATTTTATGCAGCCTTTTATGTGAGGATAGCAGAAACTGTGTGACTCACTCTGGCTTCGTTCTGGTGCAGCTTCTCCTCCATACTCAGAGCGGTCGGCGAATCCAGCAGAGCAATCTGAGGGTTCAAACAAAACACCCATTTCACTTCATTATGTGGTTTTTTTTTTTTTTTTTTTTTTAAGAATTTCTGGTTATAATTTCAGCTTCTAAAGAACAACCCTAATGATGCTGCTGTTAATGTTAAGTGGATCTGCTTTTATATTTCTTTGCTCCTCAATTTGGCATAAAAAAATAAAAACTCCTAAAATATGAAACTCGTGATAAGAAGGATTGTTTGATTCTCTACACTAGTGCTTAATTGAACTCCATGAAACCTTCATCGTCGAGGGCTCAGTAAGGTCTCCTGAGGGCACTTCTGATGCCTACAGAACTGCTGAGCACTTTTATGTATGGCAGGAAATTCAGGATCACACAGAGGAAAATGGGACGATTTCTGGGATGAATCAGAAATATTTACAGGATTTTTTTTTATGGGTGGTTCTAGACAGGGGCCAACAGGGGTCAGAGGCCCTATATAAATGGTTCTGGCTCCTGATCTGAACACATAATACCACATACGTTTTGTATGAAGATATGCTTTGGCACAGAAACTGTAAGCGAATGTCAGTTTTTAAAAGTTACAGGTTTATTTCAATGATTTAAATATTAAAGTGTTGCAGCCTGAGCTTTAGCTGCATTTAGAAAAGGTCATAATCTTCATCTGCTAGATCAGAGTCTCCAGAGCCATGAGTTGATTTTTGGCCATATAATGATAAACTGTTGCTCTTTGGTTTTCTTTGTGCCCCCCCAGCAGCCAACTGGTACAAGCAGCATAGCTGAGGACTTTTATCCCAGTAACCAAAATGACAAAGACTGAAAATCAAAGGTGTAACCCTCCCCGCTGATAGGAAGGCTGTGAACAACACCGGACTCCAGAGCTATTCTCAAAAAGGCAACTTATCGCCCATTAAAACACACTGAACTCATCCCAAGGGGTTGAATCAACACAGCCTTGTGCACCACAGCCTCCAGCTTTCTGTCAGGATCGAATCACTGGGAGCTGTGCTGGAGCTTTGGAGGAGCTGTAGAGGAGCTCCAAGCAATCTAACAGGGAAACCTCAGAAATCTCCAGGTTAGTGGATAAAAACAAACCACTTTAGGTTGATAAACCGGAACCCTTCAACATTAATTGTGGAGAACCTCAGGGCTCAGTACTGGAGACTTTTTTTTTTTTTTTTTTTTTTAATATATGCACGTCTAATGTTAAGATATCTAACTAAACCCATCCCTAAATACAATCAGTTCGTTTGACAGCAGGCATCTACTGAATTTTTCAGCTTTTTAATTCAGTACAAGACGTTCTTGTAGTAATAATTATATAAAAGACAATCGTTTCTAAACTGAGCAAAAACAATCAGAAATCTTTTTTGCTAGTTAATGATTTCACATATTATTTGCAGTTCAATCAGAGTTTCCACCTCGTTAGTTGTGAATTACCTGGTTACCCTGAACCAGCAGAGCCTTCAGACGGGCGATTTCAGCCCGCAGTTCTCTGATCAGCCTGACGTTGGAGTCCTCGTTGATGGTAGGTTTGTTGATGATGTTCTTAGCGCGGTTGGCGTAGCGCAGAGTGCTGAGCGTCTCGCCGTAGTTCACGTCCGCAGGGGAGACAGCTGAGACGACAAAGTGATCAGATTTTTTCTAACATGGTCACAGCATTTTGAGATGTTTGGGATCGCTCACTTGCGATCATGATGGTCTTGGAGTTTCCACCCAGGCTGTCCTTTAGGAGCCACGTCAGCACAGAGTCTCTGTAAGGAACGAAGACCGACTTCCTCTTCAGGTTGGTGTTCGCTCCCTCCTGCGTCATGTCGGCTGGATGGAACCAAAGACAGATGAGTGAGTCAGAAACGGATCACGTTATTCACCACAATCAGAGGCACAGCGTGAAACTTTCATTAAAGAGGCGCGTGTTTCTGACCCAGAGCGGAGATGACGTTTCCAAGAGTGACCAGCGACTTGTTGATGTTTCCGCCTTCCTTCAGTCGGACGCCAGTGGCTCCGGTGGCGTCGGCTCGTTCGCTGCCTGCCAGATCGACCAGATGGATCTTTGAGACCGTTTCACTCGGCATCTCAGCGTCAAACTTGGCCTAAAAGGAGGCAATTATAAAAAAAGAAAGAGAAATGACAACCGTAAGAAGCAGAAACCTTTTCAGATCAGCTCATTTTTAAACAACCAAAACAGGCAGAATATAATTTACACTTTTTTCATCAATGTTTCAACAAACTAGAACCTTAAAGTACAGAATCCATCGATCAGGCTCTGCATCGATACCGGACATTTGGTACCGTCACAGACCTGTGTAAAGTTGATGGTGAAGATGGCGTGTGAGCGGCTGCTGACGTCATTCATGCCCGTACTGGCGGTCGTTCGGTTGATGTTTCCCGCCTCCATCAGCTCCTCCACGTCGCTGTAGTTCTGTACCAGGTGTTTGGACAGATCTGAGGTCAGATCAGAGGGACGAAAGGTGTTAGAAACAACTTAAAAAGTTATAAAAAACCTTTTCATATGAAAATCAAAGCCAACACCATGAGGAGACTGGTTTTACCTTCCACATAGGGCCCGTCTTTGGGGTGCTCCCGGACCCTCAGGTTGTAGGTGCTGGTAGACTTCCTCCTCAGCAGGTCTCTCACCCTCTCATTGTAGATCTCCAGGTAGCTGAAGGATGGAGCAACAGAAGTACAGGACATCAGAGGATTAGAGTAACTGAGGGGAAACTGGATGTTTACTCTTCAGAACTGATCAGGTTCTGATTCAGCCGTCTTTAGGGAATGAGACAAAGTAAACAGGCCCGTGGTCGCCATGATGAGTCCACAGCACTTCTCTCATTAGACAGGCCCACAGAAACACAGACAAGAACTGAAGCTTTACCGTGTGAAAAATATATTCATTAGAACAATGATTGACCAGCGAATGTCAGACCTTTGTACACATCTGCAGTGTTTTCTAGCTCAGGTTAAATTGAGACTTTAGTTTCAGTTTTGCTGAAAAATAAAATAACTCAGAATAAATGTGTGGGACTGAAAACCATAACCAAACATGAGAAAAAAGAAAAACAAGCAGAACCAGCCTGCTTCAATCTAGCTGACAGATCAGTCGTCTGGTGAAATGTACTTTTGTTTTTTTTTAACCACCTGAGATTGAAGGAATGACGTCTTAATTGTTCCAACAACAGAGAGCAGAAACCCCACCCATGCCTCATCACACAGACTGCCTGTCCATTTAGGGATTCTGTTATTTTCTTGTAAATCCTTAGATGGCCTCGTCCCACCCTGCTTTTATAATGACACCAGACTCTGCCAGCACACATCACACTCGCCTCCTCTGACCTTTATTTAAAATCTGCTCTAAAAACTCAGCATAACATAGCTCTGTTTATTACTTTATAACATTTCCTAAGGTGTTCGTGCTTCAGTGCTTACACTGGATACGTTTTCTATATTCTGAATAAAGTCGGCTTGGATTGTTTTAGTGATTCATTCGAGTCAGATATTCATGGACAGCGACTTTACACCAGGGGAGATTTTAGAGGTGAGCTCACCTGACTTCTGTTCGGAACGACGCTTCGTCCCGTCGAGTTGTATCTGAGATCCGACTGAACAAACCCTCACAGATCCTCGGGATGAGTCCTGCATCCCCCTAAAACAGAAGGAAAAACTCCTCAGCCGTTAATCAGGATCAGCAGGTAACTTCTGATGTTAGAGATCCCTCCTCCTTGTCTCCTTTAAAATCCTACCACAATAATTTGGCTTTGATGCTGATAAATAGCTTTTTTATGTCCAGCATCGTTTTTATCTACTGGGATTCTACAAAGGTTCTGCTGAAGGTTCCTTCCTGCTAAAGGGGAGTTTTCCTTTCCACTGTCGCTGCATGCAAAGTGAGCGACTTCACACCATCTTCTGGGTCATCTATGGATGTTACTGACTGTATGGCATCAGCCCTCATCGTTGCTGCAGTTAGAACAGCAGCTTCTCTCCCATTGAGAGGAAGAGGCCATTAGATAAACCCATCAGGAAGGTCCGCTGCCTTCTAAGGATCCTGGATCCTGGCAGGTGGACGAAACAGAGCAACTCTAGAAAACATAAAATCCCTGTTGAACAATATCTTCCACTGCACGCATGAAGCTTTTCCAAACCTGGACAAATCCTTTAGTAAAAGACCCTCGGGGCTTTAAAGGAGCATTACCTCAGATCCTTCCTGCCAGCAGCTGTTAGACTTTAGACTGGAATAAAATGTTAATCCAGTTCTGTTTTTTGTAAATTGCTTTCAGACTAAATTAGATCCATAATCTGAGCCAAACTGTTCCCTTTAACTAGAGCTCATAGACATCAACATATCCAGTCGATGATAATCATAAGCTTTTTACAACCCACTCCAGCTTGATCTTCATCTACAGAATTATGGGAGACCAGTATTTGGAAGAAAATATGCTGAACCTATGTTGAACCCCAGGTCAGGTTTCCAGATTAAACCTTAGCTCATGTAAGAGCAACTCCTGCAAAGTAACGACTTGCTTTGATCAAATCAGAGGCACATGGCTGCTGGAGCCTCTGAATGAAAGTTTCCCTCAGAAATGATGGATAACCTTTATCTTTTATTGTACTTTTATCACCAGTTAGATTATCATTGTTTGTTTTGAGATTATTAAATGGACTCATTCCAATCTGATTAAATTATCTCCCCTGCTGTCTGTTTGTGGAGAGGAGAGCCTGTTTGGTAAACAACAGAAGCTTGTTTACTCCTGGTTATCAGAGTAAATAGAGGAACCGTCCATCCTGCATGTTCACTGAAGGATAACCTGAGCCGAGCGCTGATTAGGCTGAAGGAAACATGAGGGAGCACCACACGCAGTCAATCATCTCAGTTATTCAAACATTCAGATTAGAAAACACAGACCTTTGACTTATCAAACAATCCCAGAATTTACTTTTTCTTTTTCAACTAAACTGGTACTAAGGTGCAAAAGATTATGCAGAGTAAGAGTCAAAATGAATTTGGTCCATTAAACTACAAAACATGTGAGTAAATCCCAGTAGGCTTTAAATCATGTGAACCGGAGCCAAATAAATCCGATCAGCCTACAGCTCAGCAACAATTGAAATGAACCATAAACAAGTTGATGGTTCTTTGGGTTTTAATGTAGATCACAGAAACTGAGCTTCCAGAAGGTCTCGTCTCACTGCTCAAGTGCTGTAAATATTTTTTTTATAAGAACAAAGTGAATAACAACAAAATTATTTAAAAAATTATTCCAGATCATAGAAAACATAAATATGCAGTTTAAAAAAGGGAATGTGTAACTAATAAAAGCTTCAGTGAACAAATGCCTCTTTAGTTTATAGGCTCACTGACAGCATGAATGACCAAAGGAAGCTTCACTGCAAAATATTTAACACAAGTTAGTCAATTCTTTTTAAATAAGTGTATTTTCCCTCGTCTTACGCAGATAAATGACACAATTTGTCGATGGAAAAAGAAGATTTACGTGTTATCCTATTTCAGGTGCATAATTATCTTATTTTAAGGACAAACATACTGATCCTATATTATTTATCTGTTCAAATTAAGGGCAAATACATTTATTTTAAGATATTTTCATTTCAGTTTTTGCAGTGTTCTTCCAGAGCCTTGGTGCCATCACCCTAATCTAATAAAAACTGCAATCGATCATGAGCAAGTACAGCTGGTAGCTTCTCTCTGCATTAGCGTAGGGATTTAGACAGGAAGGAGGAGGGGATGGATCTGCATGGTTCTCCATGCAGATCCATGAGAACCATAGATTTGAATCAGCTTAAGGTGTCATTTCTAAACAGCTGCAGAAGCTAAGGTCATCACTTGGAACAACTGAATGGAAACCTCTTGGTTTGTTAATCTGTCCGTACTGTAAACTATGAAGAGATTATGATCTGTGCTTCCAATATAAACTCAACTAAATGATCATGCGTCACCAAAGTCGTGTTCTGAACAAGACCCAGACAAACAAAGCAGGAAGGAACAACACTACAGAGGCAGCACCTTCAAGCTGGCGGTAACCTGCAGCTTTACACACGGCTGAAACAGATGTCCTCTGGACGACGGTTTTATGCTCAGATGAGACACAGACAAGGTAGTTTGATCTCATCGATGAGGGAAGTTTGGGGGAGTCAAAATGAAGCAACATGCTGTGTGTCGGTTGGATACCTTTGTTACTGCAGAAAGTGGATGGAACAACAACGGCTGAATGTACGTTCAGCAGCAGATAAAGATCCCAAACAAGCACCCGTCATGACAGAGTTCTCTAATGATACTGCCACCTGTGGCTAAAACGCTGAACTGCAGCACTTTTCTGCTCATTCTCGCAGCTCGAGCTCCAACTAGACAAGGGTTTATTTATTTATTTATTGTTTGGTTGTTTTTTTTAACCTTACAAAATCCATCTTGAAAATAACGCTCCGATGGTTTTAACATGGACGCGCCTGATGTCACATCTGCCAAACATCCAACCCTAAGTACCTAAATAGGCTACAGGGTTATAGATGCATCGTGCTGAACTACTGAGGTGTCAGTCTGCTCATCAAACGATGTTTTAGTCAATAAGGATAAAAAAGAAAAAGTTATTTCAAGTTATATTTCAGTAATATTTCAGTAAAAACTTAAATAATTTCTCTTTAAGGGAGGCAGACATAAACAAAACAACCAACTTATCTGCCAGAGGCTTGTTGATGGACACAGAAACATTTCAGCTAATATAAAAAGGGGTGTATAGAGATATCTGAGAAGTTTAAAGGAGATTTATTGTTTGAATAGTTGGACTGAAAACAGTCTCTCCCCTCCTGGTAGAAAAACAAACTGATGACACATAGAAACTTCTGTAAATATTAAACTCTTCCTCTCTGTTATCTTTATCTGAAAACATACTTGGTCCCTCAAACTCAACTGGACACTCCATCGAACAGACGGATCAATTACCTACAAATCAATCATTTTAGCTCTCTGTTCAGCCACAGAGACTCTTCTTCAGCACAGCCTTTAATCGACAAGAGCGTATGGAAATGTTTCATTATCTTACTGGAACTCCCATCATGGTGTAGGACTTCCCAGAGCCGGTTTGACCGTAGGCGAACACGCAGGCATTGTAACCCTCAAAGGCGGCCTTCAGGACATCAGAGCCCAAATCTCTGAAAACCTGAAGAAAAGGAAGCAGAATTGTTCTTTGAGTCTTCATAAGATGAAAGAGTAAATTTAACAAACCCTACAACAGTTTAGACACCAAAGAGGAAAGAAACAGCTTTCACCTTTTCCTGAGAGACGAACCAGGAGTTCCTACAGTCCATCGAGTCGTAGGAAAAGTCGTAGGTGAAGGTTTTGGTCCGCTCCCTCATCGAGTCTCCTAATACTCCATCTGGGATCTTCCAATTCAAATGTACAAGTTTTAAAAGTTTAACGCTAGCCTGCAGATCAGAACCACCTCAGAACCTGAGAAAGAAACCAACCTTCAGGTTGGTGATGCTGGTCTTGGTTCCTTCCATCTTGATGATGCATTGAGCAGTCAGGTCCAACTCCCTGGAAGAAACGATTGGATCATCAGCTGGATTTCCAACATACAAAATATACACGACTTTTCTTTAGCATCCAATTCAAACATTAATATTCAGCAAGTTTAGTCAACATTTAATGACTAAAAAGGAACGAGGTAAGAAAACATGTGACATATAAACCTTTAAACAATGTTAACATCATTCTGCTTCATATCAAACAGACTCCAAATAATCAGACTGACGAGTCATTTATCCACCAACTAAAAAAAAAAGGTTTCACTTTTATCTCATCATAGTTTAAAATAAAAAAAAAAAAAAAGTTTCTAGCAAATATTTGCTGCTTGGCTTTACACACACAACAACAAGTAACCCCCCCCACCCATCCCCACAACATGAACTCTAACCCCTCAATATCGTCACTCAACCGAAAAAGTAAACAACTGGCTGGACGCTGTTGTGAGGAAACGGTACCTTGGGGGATCCATCCACACCAGAGGCCAGCCCCACCACAACCACAGGGGGCGCCACCACAGCAACCACCCAGATCAGGGAAAGCCAGGGTCCAACCCACCACCGCAGGACCGCAGGCCCTCCAGACAGGGATGATCACCATGGCAGCAACCCTGCAGGTTGAGCAGGCAGAGCCCCCAGCATGGAGGACCCCCATGAGGAAACACTGGAGTTAAAAGTGTAAAAATGACTAAACGGGTATTAAAGTCAAATAACCTTAAAGACGGTAGGAATAAATAAAAACGGCAAGACTAAAAATATAGATAAAGGAGTTAATCAAAATAAAATACTGGAATAATACAAGATAATAAACAAAGCAAAAATATATAAATAAAGGTAAGCATGTAAATATATATAAACAAATAAATAAATAGATTAAATTCAGGTAAAAGCTAAGCAAAAAAGAATCCTTCCTCTTAAAAAAAAAACTGAAATTAAGAATCGATCGGAATCAAAACAAGGAGCCAGAATCAAACTCCAACAATGCCCAACCTGACTGACATTAAAACAGAGAGTAAACGTGATAACAAGTGTTAACCAGCTGCTCTCATAGTGGCAGGAGAAAGAAGGGATTTAGGTCTAGATGGATGTGTCAAATATCTTCAGAAACTACAGACTGGTCTGCAGGAGCTCCTCTGGGATAAACCATTTAAGAATAGATCAAAACTATTGTAAATGAAGGACAGATTGTTTCAGTCCAGAAATGCATCACAGTAAAACAAACAGTCATGCAGAAGATATAAAAGATTGGATTAAAATCCCCCACTCAGCCCCACACGCTGGTCTTCTTAGCTTCAAATATTCCTCCTGTGGGAATAGCAGCATTTTACTTTGAAGAAGAACTTAAGAGTTTAAATTAAAAATGGCCTCTTTGCCAACATATTTATTATGCATCGCTAACACCGAGTCAACTCCTGAGTTAAGGTGCAGTGGTTCCAACACATTTCCACAGCATCCCATTCCTTTCTCACGCTGACATACAAACATTTACTACAACCTTATTGTAAAAGCCGTGTAATAAAAGCCTTTTAATTGCCCCACATCTTTCAAAATGTAGAAAATCTTAAAAACAAACTGAATACTTTTCAAAGTACCAAGCAGGAGCCATATCTGACTGGAGAACTAAAAAGTGTCTAGAGAAAACCATCTTAACGGGACCCGAGTTCAATTGATATGAGTGTTATTTGAATGTAAAAAATGCTCAGGTTTCTAGTGCCTGAATCTTTTGTTTTAACTTTGTTAAAATAAAGACTGTGTGATCAGTCAGAGGTTTGGTAACTCATTTTAACCAGTCGCTAGGTGCGTATCTCACCGCTGCTGTTAGCATCTAAACAGTTAAATGTAGAATTTCACTGACTGCAATATTCTGTACATTTTTTTAGTTCCAACAAGTTTCTTGTTGACTAAATTTGGGTTAAAAGACGTTAATGGGGCTAAAATTATGACTAAAATCTCCAAACGGAATCTAGATTAAAATGGGATGGAAATATTTGACTAGATTTTCACTAAAATCAATGGGAATTTTCTTTAAAAAAAAAAAAAAAACTACTTAAAAAATATATATATATCAATTTTGTTAAAAATCTTGGTTAAATATCATATTTAACTTAAAGTAATGGTCTAATTAAAAAACTTACAATTCATGCATTTAATCTCTCAGGAATGAATCCTTCCCCTTCTTTTATTGAAGGCAACAGTATTTTCCCTTTTATTTTTTTATTGCATTTCTGAACTCCAGAAAGCGTTCTACCCATGAAATGTGTAACATGTTCATATTTCACCACAGTTTCTCAACATCCAACCTTGCAACCCTGATTACTTAAACCCGTCTTGCATTTTAGCAACATTTAAAGGAACATAGCATCCTTTTGGCAAAACCCAGCAACAGTGACTTGACATGTTGTGTTCAAGTTGAGTCCAAATAATGCGTCCAACTCAGGCTTTTTTGAGCACAGTTTATGTAATATCCCTCTGAGCTGCAAAATATTTGTTCTGCAGACTCCTACAGCTGCACCTTTGTTTGTTTAGAGGCCCAAAAGCCTGATACAGAAGCTGCAGATGGACAAATGCTCCCAAAGCAGCTTCTGGAACGCTCCAAAACTTTTTTTAATTTCCTTGTCAGCAGAAGACTTATCCAAGAGCAACAACAAAAGGAAAGCTCATTACGTAAAGCTGTCATAGTGCAGTAAAAATTGGTCAAAAGTCACTGGTATGGAGTTCATTTTAGGCCTGAAAATGTTTTGGTTTTATACAAACTCAGGTTCTAAAATTTCTCTAAATGAATCCTGCAAAATTTAAACCATTCATCAATCTTTTACTGATTTGGAGGTTATGCTCACTGGGATATTTTTTCAACTCGATAAAAAATAAAAGAAGGAATAAATGATTGTTTTGTTATTTTTCCAAAATGAATATATGTCAATTTATGTATTTTTCATATCAATTTCAAACAATGAACGTAAAAACCCTTAAAAAAGAAAAGAAACAACAAGAGTAAAGATTACAAACAAAACAAATTATAATCTATGTTATTATTCAGACAGACAGAGGATAACTGAAGGCAAATGATCACCAATTGTTTGACTCAATTCTTGGAAATGTTTAGTTTTCAGATAATTTCTTGTTCATGATAGGTTTGTTTTTTTATTGTGAGGCATAAAAAAAAAAAATCACTTTTTACTTCCTGATTTATTGATCCAAAAATGTAAAACTTCTGACAAATATGGAGCTGCTTCTTGAATTCAAAAAGTTTCCTTTACAGCAAAAACAAAACTTGAAGAGGGCAGAAAAGAGCCCGGCTTAATATGGAGGGAAAAAAATAACACAACCGATAACTTTGTCTTTTTAATAAATGTCTCTAATTTGAGATCCAACACTCAAGCGCTGTTCAAACAAAAGCACAAAAACCGGAGAAGTTGGGGAAACATTTCACCGGATTGTCAATTTCAAATAGTTATTTTTAAAAAGTGCAACATTCAACACATTTGTTTTATTGTCTAAACTGAAATTATCAGAATAATTTAATCGGAACCTCATGGTCTGGAGTCATGTATGTAGGAATCATTCAGTCATTAATTAAATGTGAGCAGAAAGTGTTTCAGGCGATAAACTTGACTGTTAATTGACCACTTGCTGCCTCAAAGACGGAAGCAAACATCCCGAATTTATCTTTACGACAACCATCAGCAGATTGACGCCAAAACCACACAATAATAAAACCACAAACCCCACAAAATAAACCCACGCAAACCCTCTCAATGCATCGTGTTACGGTCCTCCACTCACCGCCTGTTCATCGGCCTGACCCGCACAGCCACCCGGACAGACGCCATGGTTCATCCCGCTGCTGCCTGCTCTATCCCGGTCAGTCAGCTTCCAGCTTCCCGCTCCTCTTTATACCAGCGGCTAGCTCCGAGCTAATGGAGCATCAGGAGCAGCGGAGCGGAGGGGCAAAAGTCAGAAAGATAACCGATTGAGTTGTGTCAAAGCGAGCAAACTACGCTGATTATAATGGGGGAGGAGATGAGGACTTCCTGTTTGGATAAATGTTATCGAAGCCGCGGCACCGACCTGGTCACATCCCCGGTCACCGTCAGCCCGCTAGCTTAGCCTACACAGGTGCAGCTGCATCAGCTGATAAAAACATTATTGAGGTATGGAAACTCTACAGGGACAAAAATGTATTCCCTACAGGATGGATGCAAGGATAGCTGGATGATATTTTGAACAACAATCATAAGTTTAGTTTATTCATTTTAACTAACATCCAAACGCTTATGTATTTATTTTCACTAACTCAATTAAAAAAGAGAATCTGATCAATTTAATTACTGGCCACTTTATTAGACACTCTTTGTCTTTTGCTCAGTTGTGTTTCTTTAATGTCAGCTTTTCATCATTCACCTTCTGCCTGTTTGCTGCAAACTACTTCCCACAATTTAATGTTTGTCCAAATGATCTTTGCAAGTAATTACATTCTTTGTTTTCTGTCTTAATTCGTGTTAATTTGTTTCCATTGGTAACTAGTCATTTACTGAAATAATTTCTTTAGTTATTTTGTGTCAATAAATATATTTAAAGGCTCTATTGACTCTTGTCTCTTGGCCTGTAAGTAACGTAAAGGAAAGCTCTGAGTGTTTATCTCTCAAATCACTCAAAACAAACACTTTAAATAACATTGTATAATGTATTAAATGACCACAAGGCATTAGTAAAAAATAAACCTAACAGAAATGTCGTGTTTGAATAGAAGAATGGAATAAAAAACACCCTTCATTGTCCTACAGTGGGGAGATTCAAGGCACATTTGCGTTTTTTAGGTGATGGTCTTGCTGCTGTTGTTTTGGTCATTTGTAGTACTCTGTAAATTAACTTCTATCTAGTTCAGTTTCATGTCCTTCTTATCTGTGTGTTGTTCTGTACTTATATTTTTGCATTTTATTGTTTTTTTTTTAATATCCAGGGTACTACAGATAAAAAAATAGCCTTTGGCTAACTCTGGCTTTTTATAATTTATGAATTGTCATGTCACGCATTTCAATAAATTGCGCTGTCATCTTTCAAATAAATACGTCAAATTAAGAGCATAAAGAGGTGCAACTCAAAAACCAATCCTTCCACATAATAATTCTAAAGTTCTGAAGAAACTAAAAAAAGAAAAGAAACTAAAAATAACCAAACACATCCAGAGCAGTTGATATAATAGACAGGTAATTGCCTCTTTACTGTCCCATTCAGGTTTAGTTTCTTGTGTAAAGATTCTTGCTCAATTCCCAGACCTTATTAAACCTCCAGCTTTAATCATCCACAATGTAAATATCTCTGACAATTTTGAAACATCAATCAAATTAAGATATTTCCTCGTCTATGTCACTACAACGCTCCACAGTTTCTTACACTGCTGCTACGCCACTTTATCTAAAGGACAACCTCTGTGTCCACAGGAAGTTACAGTCCACCTGATAGAGTTTGATGTCTGGAGATTTTTCAGCCAGGTCTCCGTCATAAATAGAAAATCCAGTTCTTTCCTTTTACACAAAGTGGAACAAGGGGAAAGTCTTAGAGAAGAACTGATCAGGGCCAATTTGACTGGAAGAAGCTTTCAATGGGACATTGATTCCTTCTGTAGATAACACAGATGCCCAGGGATTAGTCCCCCATGATGCACTGCTGGTCTGGTAGAAAGTCCACTGATCCCAAAGTCCTCATCTGAGTTTATTTGAAAAACTTTGAGAAATCTTTGAGTACCAGGCAGTAGTGGACAAATAAATGTGTCCATCCTGCTTATCCATTCAGGAGATGCAACAGGTTTGCTGACAAAGACCAAAGACAAAAATGTTTTTGTCAGTCAGAGCTGCTCTAGTGAAAGCTAAACGGATCAGCTTAATGCAGAGAAAACTTTATGAAGGATTTCTGTAAGTTCAAATATATTTGACAGTCCTGCGCTATTATATCTTACATCTAAAGGACGACACAAGCAAGAGCAGAACAACCGCCCTTCTACAAGTTCAGATTTTGGAAGTGCTCTCTTGTGACTCCTCTGATGTTCATGTAAGGGTAAAACACTCTCTTTAAAATGTACCTTAGATCTGGATGGACATGTGACGTCTCCTACTTAACATCTGTTGGCAGATGACATGTATTATTCCTTTAAGATGTCTGAGGCATATAGAGTGAGCTCCCTGATCATCTGTCTCCTACATTTAAAGCAGTGGCTGAGTGATAATTGTTCACAGTTAAGCTAAAATAATAGTAAGACCCTCATTGTTGCACCAGATGGTGCTAATGCTGGCATTAAAGAGCATCCATCTTAGCAAGGCAATAAAACCTCTAGGAGTCGTTATATGTCTCGCCATATATATCAGCTCCCAACTATTATCTCTAAAACTGAGCTTTAAGTGTTGATCTATGCTTTTGTTTTGTCACATTTAGACTAGTGTAATAGGTTGTTCACCTGTATAAACAAAAAGGAGCTGGCCTGTCTACTGCTGGAACAGATGTCCAGAGAGAGACATCTCAGAGAGCCTCTCTTTAAAGGTCTCTCAATTAGCTCCTTGTTGCTCATTGAGTAAATTATAAAATGTTAGCTTTGCCAAGCTTTCGGACTAATACTGTAGAATGAACCACCTCATTACCAGGATCACTGCTCTCTGTGGAGGCTTTTCAAAACTAACTACAGACATTCTTATTTAAAAAAGGCCCATATTATGCAAAATTCACATTCTAAACATTTTGTTACAGTGAAAATGTTTCCTCTATAACTGCCTTTCTCCTACTCCTAGCTAATTAGTGTTCAAATCTTATGTTTTAAAAGTACTCCCTTTATTATTTCAGAAGGGGGAATAATCTTTCCAGAGTGGTCTGTATGCAAGGCATTTAAGTTCCAGGCATCAAACTGATTGTCATGGTTACTAGTTGTGGGGGCGTGGCCTCTAGGAGGAGGGGCATGGAAAGCCAAACCAGTCCGGAGGAGGGCTGAATAAGGAGACTTTTGGGACATGTTGTCACAAATGAGGAAAACCTGCTCCGGGAGCCTTGTTGCTTATATTTTTTTATTTTAAAATGTAGCATAATATGGGAACTTGAAAGGCCACATATTAAAGTAGCTACTGTGGCATTTTAAACCAACCTGCCGTTTTGTTACTTACATTTTTTTCATTTAAAATATTTTTGTCCAGTATTTTCAATGTTTCATTGTTTTAAAAAATATTTTTTTATCGTAAAGCTCACCGCGACTGTTCCCTAAGAGAGAAAGGTGCCAAATTAATTTAAGTTACTTACTTTGCTTTTGCCCACTAACAACTAAAAACCGCTCATGGAAGAATTTCTTCCATCCATCCATCTTCCATCAGGGTTGCGGTGAGGCCAGTGCCAATCTCAGCAGTATACTTAAGAAAGGCGGGGTTTTTGAGTAATGAAAAAATCTGTAGTTTTCATTAGTAAAGCATATAGATTGGTATATAGAATAGGTTATATTGTACTATACTGTTTACTGTCTCATCACTCAACCTCCAAATGACACAGCTGACTCATCTGATTGAAAATAACATTTAACCAAATTTACTCAGGATGAGTTATATTTTATCATATTTTATTCAAATAAAAGTAGAAGTAAAAGCTGCAAAACTACTACTAAAATCACATTTTCCCCCCAAAAC
Source organism: Jordanella pulchra (assembly GCA_034780135.1). Classification (NCBI taxonomy): domain Eukaryota; kingdom Metazoa; phylum Chordata; class Actinopteri; order Cyprinodontiformes; family Cyprinodontidae; genus Jordanella; species Jordanella pulchra. Next base: position 70,020 of record JAUZNJ010001203.1, read on the forward strand.
GTTACTCAAGTAAATGTAACTGACTAAATGCAACTACTTACAACCACCTCTGATTTCAAACATACATGAATACTCCTTATATCTTTAAAAATATTTTCTCAACGTTTGTCCAAATAAGAGTTTGTAAAATCTTTAAACATAAGTTTGTCCAATATGTTTGTGGAATTTATTTGATATATTAATCAACCCACAGCTCTATCCTGCCTCCAACAGATCTTTAGCTGTTATTTACCAAATGAACACTGGAGGGCAGAAGCACATTATTGGTTAAGGTATGATCAATGGAGAGGAAGAAGAAGAGTGACGCATTTCCTCTTAACAAGTAGCCGATGGGTTGTGTAGGTGTTCTCTCTCAGAATAAGAGGCTCCAACTCTAACTTCTTCACTCGACAACTGACTTTAAAGTAGATAGATCAGTATTCGGTAATATTTCAGACATCTTTACAGCTAAATTAGCTATCAGGTTAAAGTGTTGCTGAGTTTTCTGTCATGGCAAAGGTACAAGTCTTAAATGTTGCTGTTCTGGACAACCCGAGCCCGTTTGGAAACCCTTTTCAGTTTGAAATAACGTTTGAATGCATGGAGGATTTACCCGAAGGTAAGTTTTCTCTTTCTCTTACTGTCATTTGTACAAGCGGTCTATGTCTGCAGGAGCGTTTACGCGCTTTTATTTAAGTGTTAACTCGGGTGTGAAAACGCGTGACGCATCAGTACGTCGCTGATATAACTTTGGTTTTACTCATAAAAACTGTTAGTAGGTATTTTAAAAGGGGTCGATATATTTCTTTATGCGAGCAGTTAAAAATTGGCGCTGGCGCGTTTGTTCTGAGAAGCCCGCTTTATCCTTTTACTGATTGGCTCATGCGCCATTGCGTCAATGTTTCCCAACAAGATGATTGGCTGTGAGTATTACACTGGTGGGGTCAACGAATAGCCGCGAAACATAAATTCATGCTGCGAAATTAAGTCGTTTTGCCTCCTTTTTTATACTACAACTTCTAATCTTTTCTTATTCCTATCCTAATTGGTTATATTTAATGTTATTGTCTATATAAAGATACCTTCCCACTGGTCGTACAGAATATATGAATCAAATCGAGCAAAACTTAGCCGCGAAATTAATTAAAAAGTGGCTTTGTTAAAAGACATACCAAAAAGATATGGTCAGTTCTTGATAAGTTCCCTGTGTCGGGTGTCTTTAACAGTAGAAATTAAGGTTTTATTTAATTACTAATTACTGTCACGGTGAAATTTGATGTTTTTCTTTTAGATCCCTGTCATTTAAAGCGAAGCCTAACCTGTTGTAATCATGTACGAGAATGTGCTGTGCAGTGATTCAGGTTTTAGCTTTCATCCTGAAAACTAATGATTTGTTTTTATTCATTCTGCAAGATTAGATTGATTTAATCTGAAAACACAGATTTGTAAACCGAGTTTACAGATAAGGGTGCGGGTTTAAAACAAGTAAAAACTTGCTTTATTTTCATTTTAGCAAAGATGGGTTACATCCGGTCCAACAAGAGACTGTGTTTCCAAATCCACAAACTTTTAGTTCAGTAATATGCTCCAGGAATAGGATTACACTGTTTTTTTTTTTTTTAATGTTTTCCTAAATATCTTTTTAAAAAGATATGAAAGAAAGTACCAGGGTAATAGCAAACTGAGCTGTAGCTCGGAGACAAACTCAGTAAACATTTAATAAAAGGAAGTTTGTCTTGACATATGATGTAGAAAGCTAGATTAAAACTGTCAATTGATGTTACTTTTACTGTATATATTTAAGAACATTCATGCATTTCAGTTTTTTTTGTGTTAACAGAGTATTTGATATTACTCGTTTTATATTATTTAATTCCAGGCTGAGTTATGGCAAAAGGGCTTATGATGGCAAGAAAAAGGAAATTTCTCTATTTATATTAATACCTATTTCAGAAACTTTAATTAGTATCATTGAGCCTACAAACATAATTTAATACCCAATGATTTGTGTTTTCCTCTGAAATTTGAGGCATGTGAATCTAAACGTTTCTCCCTGTGGCCGTGGTCTCGCCACCTTTTTCTGTTAGATCTGGAGTGGAAGATTATCTATGTGGGTTCTGCTGAGAGTGAAGAATACGACCAGGTTCTGGATTCCGTTCTAGTTGGTCCGGTACCAGCCGGCAGACACATGTTTGTTTTTCAGGTAAGTACTTTGTAGATCTTTCTTACAATTAAAGCTGAACGATATTTCAGTATCAATATATATCGTGATATAGATCAATTCAATATTAGTGATATGACTTTTACACACATTTCTAATATTTCAATATACATTGGTCTATAATCACAGCATTGGTCACTGACTGATGTTCCAGGTTTTCATGCAGTTTTATGTGTTTTTGTCTTTTAAAGCTGATACTGATTAAATGTTATGTTGCAGGTTTTTTATAAATATTGCAAAGTATTCATCATAAGTTTGTATAGACATATTTTGTTTGCATTCTTGGCTGTCTTTCTAAGGCTTTTATTTTTCCTACATTGATATCGGAATTATATCCTCTCGACCGAAATTAAGAAATGTATCCTGATATAGGTTTTGGACCTATCGTCCAGCCTTACTTACAATACAAAATAATGCAACCACAGATCTAACAGGATATAATCTGGCCACCAGATATTTGGCTATTGGCTAATATTTGGCAGTACAGAATCACTGCAAATTCAGCAACACAGTACAGACTCACCAGATTTGCTTCTGCATTATATGAATGTATTTGTGCAAAGAAAAAAAAGGTTGGTGTGTATTAGAGTTAACTTCTTTTATTATTTTTAGAGTTCCTGAAAGAAATGACAACTGCCTATAAGCTGGTTGATGTTTTACACTAACTACGTAGCAGAAATCCTCTATAAATATCTGATTGTTGAATTTCAATACATGCGTTTAAAGAGCCCCAGTTGTTATACCAGAATGATTTATGACGTGTTGTGGTCAAGTTTTGAGTTTATATATTTTTTTTCTCTATTTCTTCCCAATAGGCTGATGCTCCTAATACAGGTCTGATTCCAGAAACTGATGCTGTGGGAGTGACTGTGGTCCTCATTACCTGTACCTATCGAGGACAGGAGTTCATACGCATCGGTTATTATGTCAACAATGAATATACAGACCCAGAGCTACGGGAAAACCCTCCATTAAAACCAGACTACTCGCAGGTAATGAGAACAAAGATGGTTCATGAAGAGGGCATTAAAATGGTCAGTCTGCTGAAAACAGTTTAGTTAAGAGTGGCTCTCTGTTGCCCCCTAGTGTTTCCAAAGGTGAAACGTGTCAAACAATTTAGTTCTTTATTGATTTAAAATA
>JAUZNJ010001204.1:0-44569 GCA_034780135.1 Jordanella pulchra
CCGTCCTTCCGTCCTTCCTTCCTTCCTTCCTTCCTTCCTTCCTTCCTTCCTTCCTTCCTTCCTTCCTTCCTTCCTTCTGCTTTTGAAAAGCATCGATTCTATCAATGTTTAGGACAGGAAGCAGAATTCCCCTAAAGGAAGAACCCAGCCAGGCTGCTAGGCTACAGTGCTGTATCAGTAGCAGTGGCACCTACATCTTAAGGCAAAGGAAGAACCTCACTTAAAAACAACACATGTCAAATTAACCTGTGACCCTCAGGATCTTTAATATCCACAATAAATGTTAGTGGTGCCTGAAAATACATGACAACTATCCTGCACCTTGACTGTTCCTGACTGATAAAAAAATATTGTTTTGGTTTTGATTGTACGACAGATTTCCTATTGGCTTTTTCTGTTAGGGAGAATTAAAAATTTAAAACACAAACAAACAAACAAACAAAGAGGCTAGATGCCACCATTTATAGTGTAAGTGACAAAATCCACTCACCTGAATCTCTCTGGTTCCTGTAAACATCTCCTTTAGACCACTGAACACCAGGCGCACAAGGTAATGTGATGCATCCCATACATGGTCCTTGAAATACACAAAAACATCATTATCCTCTTTCATTATGCTGCTTCTAAATACATAGCAAAACATTTTCTTTTATTTGCTCTTAGTTGCAGTAACACCTAATGTTGCAAATCCAATGTGTGATAGAAATAAGGGATATAAACTACAGGACTGTGGATTGCATTTATCCTCATATTACAGGAACATGATTTCTTCCACAGCAGGTTCAACCTTATGCTCAAAGCACCAAACGGTCACAATAATAGCTCCACTGAAATCTCACTTATAACCATTGTAGGGCTTTGGTCGAAGTCATTTAAAACACTGCGTAAGTAGATCTGATGCCCTCGGTATAAAATGTGTAATGTCCTTCAAGTATTTTAAAAATGTATTCATAAATATGACGGATGGGCGTGCAGGTGGCGCAGTGGTTAATGCGCACGACCCATGTATGGAGGCCTTAGTCCTCGACACGGGCGACCCAGGTTTGAATCCGGCTTGTGGTCCTTTCCCGCATGTCTCTCCCCCTCTCTCATACCCCCTTTCCTGTCAGCCTACTGTCAGAAAAAACGAGCCACTAGTGCCATAAAAAGCTCAAAAAAATAAATAAATAAAAAATAAATAAATATGACGGATAATCAGAATTAAATGGCTAATAGATTAACATTCTCCTACCCACATACAGATATAACCATCAAGTCATTTTATGACCAAAGAATAGTAATTACAAACTAAAAATTGATTAAAGTAAACATTTGGAAAACATCAGGCAGGAGAAATTTGCATTCAACCATTTCAAAAGAAGAAACCTATGAAACCGAATTCTATTTATTTGTTTCCATTGTTTAGTTTACTGATCTGGGGCCATGTATAGGAACATCAAATATCAAAGAAAAGCATTGCTTAGACTAGATTCAAGCTCCCAGAGCTAATTTCCATCTGCAGTCCCTGACAACAACAACTAAAAAATAAATACACAAAAAACAGTGAAATAAAAAAAATAGAGATATCAGATGTCACACTTGGTCCATGCATCTATGTTTCTTTAAACCTTCTTTACATTTAATAACAGCTGGGTCAGTAATAAGTTAATCACAAAAAATTACATGTTAGAAACTAAAGGTTTTTAATTACGTGGTAAAGTCTATACATATGTCATTTAAACTCTTGTTTAGACCAGTAAATATTAAGTTTTCAAATGTAAATGATCTGCTAACTTTGTATCGCTCCACCTCCCACATGTGTTTGATCACTGACTGGAAGCATAGAACCAATGCCAGTGTTGTTTAAACACAGAGTTCTATAATAAAACAGATAACAACAGTAAAGCTAAAGAACACCAACTGTTATAATTTAGAGAGAGAAAATCTGTGAATCACACATCCTGACAATGAGGCAAAATAAAAATAAATTAAAAAAAGTTTAGTATTTCCATGCCAGAATACATTGAATTTCAAGAGATTTAATCATTTTACTTTATTGCTGTTCGGGTAATTATAAAACATTTAGACTGAACGTACTGGGAAAAGATTTTATGTCAAGAAATAAGAAAAACAACATATAGGTCATATTTCTGTTAATATGCAGTGACTGTAAGATCATTAAACAATTCCTTATATGGAAATAAAAGACAGAAACCCTGATCTGTAAAATCATAGAAATATTTAACTTTCTCCACTAGAGTTGCAGAATTTAGAAGTATATAAAGTGCAAACACACCGGTTTATAACCACTAAGACCATTGAGAGTAATGAATCCAGATATATGAGGACTTTTTTAAAAACTAAAATTAAGGTAGAAATGGCTGTACATCATAATAATACACATTTTCCTCGTCTATTGATTTAATAGCTAACCAAATATTAGGTAAATGGAAAAACTTTGCCTGCTGTTACAAATATGATATGAATATGAGTTTTGATTTTAAATGCAAGAAGTCAAGTTAATTAACTGCTGGCCTCAAATTAGTTACATTAGTTTCATCCACTGCCTTTCACATACATTTTCCGAGCAGCTTAGATCAAAGTGAGAAAAAAGTAACAAAAATACTTAAAGTTGCAATAATATTCTGTTTGTATGAGGGAAAACCAGGAAGTAAAGAGTAATATGTTTAAACCGCTGCTCCTCCATGATATCAAGCTGATTCAATGCTAAAAACACAACAGATTCTCATGAATTCATTACCACCCCCCCACCATCACTGTACCTTAGGAAACTCATCAATCTCCTTTAGCCTCTTCTCTATCTGCAGGCGCCCCCCATACCGAGTGACTCCATACACCACAGTCATCACCGTCTGTTTGACAACTTTCCTGCTGATGAAACCCTCCAGAACCTGGGCGATCTTCAGACCATTTGCTGCATCCCGAGCTCGCAACTCTTCCACCTGAAACACGTTTGGAGGATAAAAAAAAGGAACAATTCCTAATTCACATCTTTATTTAACAGTCAAATGATATTTTTTTGTTTTAAAAGACATCTGCCTATAAAGGTCTTTGGAAAAGATTTCATTTTTGGGAATATTCAACCTTTTCTCTTGTTACAACGATGAGCTTTAGTTGACTTTATAGGGATTTTGTATGGTACAGGAGAGATTCATCTTAGTCCATCGAAATTGAAAGAAAATGGCATTTCAAGAGATCAGGTTAAAATCCTCGTCAATGTCGACCTGTGTTATATTAGGGAAATACTCAAACTCAGTCAAAGTGGTTTGTTATTGAACAAATCCTACCATCTGAGATACTTGGTCAGATAATCTGATTAATGCATTTAGAAACTCGGGTGGTTTGCACTCACTACAAGTCTGAAATTCCACAGGAGAGATATATTATTTTATATTGTGGCCATTTTCTGTTTCAAAACTTGATTCCATCTACATTAGAATCTACTAACAACAACAAAGCCGAGAAGAAAAAACTCTCCGAGTCCTGCAGTAATCTAAGGTATACAGCACAGAGTTTGAGGTCACAGTCATTGCCAATGGAGAAGCAGACACGTCTCCTTACTTCAGTTGGAATCCTGCTGTTCTGAAATGCCAGAACAATACAAATGGTACCGATTTCAAGTGCGTCTACAACCTGGATGCTTTCATGCATACACACAAACAAACTATAAAACCTTAAAAGAAAAACGTTCTTTGAATGTCTTTACTTTGAAGCAGAGCATAAGACTCTTAGCACTTTTAAATGCAAAAGCTAAACTTAGAGGTTTCAAGATATTCTCCATGATCAGCTTGTCACTCAACACAGGACTCAGTGAGTCATTGGAATAATAACCGCTGAGCAACTGCAGCATACCTCGCAAAAGCAATGTCTTGTTGTGTCACAGCAAGTTTTTATAGTTTGAAGGACAGAAATAAATTGTGCTAAAGCCCCCCCCCGCCTCACCTGCTGCGCTACACCACTGTATACATCTTGGGGGACCTCGCAGGGCATGAGGTTCACTGAAGTTGCACCAATAACATCTCTGCCAAGAGCTGCATAGTGTTGGAGACCGTTGCAGGAGCCATCCTGAAAAATTATGGAAAACAGGTAACCTGAGTTTTAATGGTACATCTTTTCTAACACACTTTTTCTATGTACATGGTTCCTGCAACACATGCAAAAAAAAAAAAAACATCTTTAACAATGACATCTGCTGCTTGGGCCTCCTAATGCAAGGTGTCACTGACCGTCTTCTGGATGGTTTATGCCACAATACACCCAATACATACCTTTTATTATTTAAAACACACATTTTTTTTAAATCGAGGTTATTTTAGATCCTTTATCATTTGTAAGCCATTATTATTAAAATTCAATTGAATTAAGGCTTGAAATCCTTTATTCTGTGTGTGACATAATCTAAATTGAAAGTGGGTAACAGAATATGTTTTTTGTACAATAAATAAGTGTGCTCTATTCAATATATTTATGCGTTTCCCAATTTCTTTATTGAGACGTCTACAAAAGCATCCTTGAAATCTACCTTTTACACTACAAGGTTATCATGTTTTGCATAAATCTTTAAAACGTAAACATTTGACGTTACCTGGTGAACAGGGAAGTGGGAGACGAACTTTGTTGGATCAGGGGACCTCTCTGCCTTTGCTATCTCCATGCAGCAGGCTAGCGCCTGCCAAGGTTCATCTGCCTCCATCCACCATTTTTTTCCCTAATAGTGATAAAATAAAACACACAAGCACAACAGACCGCTTAGATAAAGACAAATTGAAAATATTGGTTCTTATACTTTTGCATTTGGACTCTTCAACCTATTTAACCTCCTGTACTTGAACGCTTCTTTAAAAATGAAGTGCATTATTCTGCAAAATGAAAACATAAAATGTCAAAATTCTAACTCGATCTCTTTTACATGCATCTATACACATTAACGGTTATTTATTTCCACTAAGACAACCATAATATAAGCCTTAATGGTGATAGAGATCAGGAAGTGAAAACAGACTAACATTGAGAGGGTTGTCTGCAGAGTCCAGAATGTCCTCCATGATGCTGTTAGCGTATTCCAGACGTCCCTGTAGTGAGCTCCTCTTCTTTAACCCCGTCAAGTTGACCAAGTGGATTTTTAGCCAATCTAGACCCTTAGGACCGAGAGGCTTTCCCTCGGCGAACACAAGCATTGCCCGGGTGACATCACTTCCGAGGTGATTAAAGTATGGAGGACATGGGTATGTGCGCCCCCTAAAGTCCATGTTGTGAGGAAACCAGAACAGCTCATCCCGCATGTGGTGGGCAATGGAGAGTTTATATAGAGCATCCATTCGCAGACTGTGCATCTCGCTGCACTTCTTCTTAGCATTGATCACCTCTCGTTTCATGTGGGCCTTCTCGCTGGCTGTGAAAGTGGCGTCTTGAGGGTTGAAATGGGGGATTTTAGGGGCTTCTGACAAAGGTGGAGGGATGTCCAGTTTATCGCTCCCCCGGTTGTTGAAGATCGAGATGATGATGTCCAGGATTGGTTTGTTGATCCTCCAGGCGCAGTTACCCAGCTGGTTGAGCGAGTCAAAAACAGGGTGAAGATTTGAACACTTCTCCAGCAGTTGCTCGTGCTGCATGGCCCCGTCCACTGAACGCATCAGCTTGGCGGGGGTGAGCAGGTAGGCTCCAAACTTTACTGATGTCCACGGCACCGGAGGACACAGCATTGGCATCACAGATGAGTCAAAGGTCAGCGTGGTCTCCATGGCTTCCTGCTGCATCTGTGTCAAGATGGGGTGAGGCTTGATGAAGCCAACCTGAAGGGAAAAAATCATAATGAGAAGACAGAGAGACTCTGAACGGATGGGCTTGAATTATGCATATCAGATTTATCTAGAGAAATAAGGATTTAAAAATATTTTAGCTATTTAAAGAAATTGTTTAAATAAAAAAAGCTTTACTTGGTTTGACTGCTTTTATCAAACTTTCATCAAACTGTTTCCCTTTTCACAAAATTTCCACCTACTCATTTTATATTTCTTAAAACCTTCAATAAATTGCATTCTCCATATTTCTACTAACTCCCTACTTGTACAGGCCAACTGAAAAACAAAAGATACCCTATAGATTTAATTTTACACAAAACCCTGTTGATCAAAATCTTAAAACCAGGTAAAATAATTGCAATAATATCCATTTTGCACTACTCGTATTCGTCGTCTTCTGCTTTATCCGGGACCGGGTCGCAGGGGCAGAAGTCTCAGCAGAGACTCCTAGACGTCCCTCTCTGCAGACACCTCCTCCAGCTCTGCCGGGGGAAGCCCAAGGCCAGCCGAGAGACATAGTCCCTCCAGCATGGCCTGGGTCGTCCCCCGGACCTCCTCTCGGTGGGATGTGCCTGGAACACCTCAGCTGACTCCTTTCAATGTGAAAAAGCGGCTCTACTCCGAGCCGAATGACAGAGTCCCTGACCCTATATCTAAGGGAGAGCCCAGCCATCTTATGAAGAAGGCTCATTTTGGCTGCAGCACTATCCTGCTAAAAAAAAAAAAAAACAGTAATAACTACACCGATGAAAGCACTCCGTCATTAGGAATGTCGGCTACAAAATCTTTACATATCTGGCCGTTGTTTGATGCTCCTGCACAACCTGAAGCACCATTATTCCATTTAAAGAAAAGGCATCCCATATCATGGGATTGCTTTGTTATGCCACTAACTTTGGACGCCATCAGGCCATCTTGGTTACTTGTTTTTTCAGGTCATAGTCAGGTCATCAAGATTTTTCAAACCGTTAATGCCATATGCTTTGTGCTCACGCTCAAAGTTCAAACAGACAGTTTTGAAGGATATGTTTTTTTGTTTCTGAAGCCCTTCCCTAAGAGATGAAATTTGACGGTTATTGGCTGCAGTTAGCACCAGTGACGGCCTCAATTTTGGTTGAAAACCGTCCCACTTCTTGACCGCAGCGGATCAGATCAGTTTTTTGGGTTCTCCTCTAAACTTGCTTCTCCCATAACCATCAGGATCCTCTAAGAAATTAAAAATTACCTTCTTACTGCATCAAACCATGACTTAACAGACATGACTTAGCTGCTGAACATTGGATATTCACCATATCAGTTGAATAGTTGTTTTAAAATAAGTTGCTTACTTCAAAGCTTGCCTCTTGCTGTAATCGGCAGTTTAATTTACTAAATTCTACTTAAAACCCACTTCAACTCAAATAATGTGAAACAAAAATTCTTGCAATTCTTACTGTTCTTAACATTTTGATCAGCAGTGTATTTTTGGACCAGGTTTTACTTAACCTGACAAAAACATCTGAGTATCGTATCTATATATCCAATGAGTCAAACCATCATACTGTGGGGTAAAATCATCCCCCCCCAATGGATTGATCGTTACAGAGAAAGAGGGTCAGAAACTACAAGAATAGAAAACTACACAAGAAATAAGCTTGACTATCGAATGCCTCACTGTCGAAGCGCATCAAGATCAACAACCCACACATCCATCAGCATTTCTACTCATTTTTTCCCAAGCAAGTTCACCTCAGCCTGATGCAGGCTCCCAGGGCAGTAAATCAGTGAGCCAATTAAGGGGACACTGAAAAAAGGGATTAGGCTGGGGCCTATTCATCTTGCTCAACTGTTACCACCACCAATTCCCACCGGGGGAAAGTGGTTTTTATAAATCGCACTCCTAGGAGCTTCATGCTAGATAGAACGGTGCTCAAGTGTTCAAGGTAACAGGCTTTTGAACAATCTTTTTGACAAAAAGTCAAGGTCAAGTAGTCAAAGGTTGTTCCTGTTTCTTTGTTGATTAAAATATCAGCTCTACGGCTATTTTAGCCATTCAACACTTCTCTGTTACTTAATGAGCAATTATGCATAATTATTAGCTATTTAAATGTGACAAATTGCGAGATCTAAAAATTGAGCAGCTGTGTTAATTGTTCTTTTATTTTGAGTCCTTTATAAAGGGTTAGGTAGTTTTTCAGAGGAATCTTTTAACTCAAACCCTGACCCATTTTTTCCCCTATGTATGTAAGATTAAAAGACCCCACCCCTAACTGCATAGATCTGCTCCTCGACAGCTTTGACTGTTTTTGATTAGAGGACCATGGCTCTATGACTAGTGTGGCATTAGATCAGGGGAGGCACAAACAGTCAATAATTAAAAAAAAAATCTTTAAAGAAATAATAAAAAGACCCATTTGTGATTTTTGATAGGAATAGTCTAAAGGTCTGAACTCTCAGAGTGCTTCTCTAGTGGATAAGTTTGTTTTTAAAAGTCAGCAGAGCACCTAAATTCACTAATGCTTGGCTTTTGTCCAAAGCCCTGCCGACAGTCCAAAGTCTCTTATATTAGAGGCTTTGGCTGCTATCACTTAAACTTAGCCCACGGGAGGTGAACTACAAATTAGCTTCTGATTTTCTTCACCAAACCCCAATGCAAAATGTGCACAAAATCTGATGCTGAAAAGTACTTTTCTGTCTTTACATCGTGGAATAAATTGTGAAAGAACAGAGTGGGAAAAAAGTACATTTCTTTTTACAGCTGTGGGGCAATTCTATGTCAGCAAGGCTCCACGTTGAACAAAAAGGGTCTTTCTCTGCTTAACTGTACCTGTCTGGTGCTGCGGAAGGTATACATGTGGTAGAGGATGGGGATGAGCTTTCTGTCGTAGGCAGGGTTCAGAATATCACTGTTGATTTTAAGGTTCTTCACCATGATGTCCACCAGGAAGGTTCCCAGCTCCAGTGTTACAATATACGGCCAGCTTGTCTCACCCCCCTGCAGCGTGGGTCCTGAACACTGCTCCATCTCCAGTTCACACCACCGTTCCCTTGGAAGAACATTGTTCACCTAAAACAAAACACATTAGATAATGAATATCAACCCTTAGGTTAGTTTCTTTCATATCTTCTAGCTTTAAAACAGGTGTTTGGAAAGTAAATATGCGAAGCAGCACGTTCAGATGAGCTGGTCTAAAAATATTATAAATGGCATTTATATAATTACAAAGTCTGAATATAAATTACTCCAGATTGAAGAAAAAACAAAACACCTTAGCTTACTTATTGTTCTCTTAACATCTGGAGTAAACAAGCATCTGGCTTATTATTACCTTGAACCTTTTGGTATTTTCCCAAAGGGCTCAAAAAGCCAACTTAACACAGAGACAATGAAGGCACATTTCCATCAAGACACGCAGCAAGTCCACCAGGTTTCATAATGTAGCAGAGCTGATTGATTAGGAAATATATAAAAATATCAAATTTCCTAAGACTGTTAGACAAAGAGTTACATCTTTATAATCAGTTTCAACTAGATTATGTCATTCAAAGAGAGGAATGAAACAGAATATGCTTTAACAAAACAGATAAAAGTATATACAAGTTAACATTAAGCAACTTTAGGTCACTTCTTCAAATAGATAATAATAAACTCAAGAATATTTGGAGATATCTTTGAATGATTATATTATGTTTGTATTTGACTAAAATCTAAGTCCTAACCTACTAACTCGGTGTTTCTCCAAGTTTTAGGGAGTTAAATTAAAGGCCAATTTAGGAAAACCTTATTTTTAACATATACAACGTTTATAAATGTTGACATTTTTTACAGTAAATTGGTGTTTCAGTGCACAATATAGCTTTTACACCTGGCTTACCTACTTTTAAAGTAAAGTATAAAACCTTGAGGAAACCATACAATTCAATAAAATATGAATTTTATTATAGATTTATTTTTTAGATTAGATTACTAGAAGGATCTATACCTATAAGAGTGGTCTTCATACAAATAAACCATAAAGTTTGATGATGCTCGGATATTTTTAATAAGAAAACTGACAATAAAAGGACTGTTGCTGCTTCACTTGTGATATAAGAGACAGACAATCATAAAAAGGAACCTTAAATTGCAAAAAGAGAAGGACTAGATGGAACCAATAGACCTTAAAACCTGTTTCTTTTTTTTGTTGGGTTTATGGTTAAAAAGGAAAGTAAAGCCACTCTAATGTCTATAAAAATATGCAGTTGAGATAGATGTTAAACATAAAACAGCAACACGTTTGATTTCTGATTTAATCACTTAAAACCATTTTGAATTCCCTCTTTGAAAGCAAAAGTCCAGAAATCATCGAAATCATCTAATTAACTATCTACTAAGGTTTGCTGATATCATCGATTTACTTTAATCCAACAACCGTTGAGAGCAGTAAGATTTCATATAAATGATGGATTTAAAAAACACAGTTTTTTTTTTTTGTTTAAAACTATCGTTTAAAGGTAACAGGCAAAATGAACTAACATGAAGCTTAAACTGTTAGTAGAGAGGAAATCCAGGGCATATTCACTAGTAAAAAGTGTGTAGTACAATCCAACTAAAAAAGCTAACCATAACCCAGGATAGATCTTTAAGTAACACCTTATTAGCAGATTTCTACCCTTTTTATCTGATCTGTGCTGCAGTGGAAACGGCTTGAGTTAAAGTATGACCTCAGAAAAGTAGCCTGCCATCACTGAAATCCAAATTCAATTAAAAATACATTAATCCCAAAGGGAAATTAAATGATAGAAAATTAAAAGTTAATGCATTATTGATATACCTCATTCATATATTATTTGCATAATAAAACTGCCTTCTTAGAATTTGTTTTTTTAGGATGTATTTTCATGGGTGACTATAAGTTTTTTGTTACCTTGGTATCTTTGGCCAGCAGATCTGTGTAGGCACTATAGATGCTTCCCAGCTTTTCTACAATCTGATTCTGCTGCTTTTGTCTCACGCAGTACTTAGTATAGATCCTGTTGCCCAGATCTCGAGCTAAAATCTTCAATGACTCTCCGCTAGGAGGCAGGTTGGCAACACTCTGCAAAAAAGAATAAAAAAAAACAAAAAAAAAAAACAGCAGAATTCGAGGAGTCAGAGGCACAGAAACAAGTATGAGTATTTAATCACAAGTAGCAATAGTTATAAGTTTGACTGTTTCATAATCTGGTACAATAATAAGATGAAGAAATGGTCCTTATTTCATTAGGAAATCATTATGGGATACGCCTTCCAAAGACATTCATTCTAAATCGTGGGAAGTCTTTGTGACACAATGAACTTGTGACATTTTGTTAAGCGGCAGGTTCAGCAGGCTTGTATTACCTGTATCATAATGTCAACATACTCTTTATCCTCCAGCAGCAGGAGATAGGGATAAAGGTTAAGCTTGTAGTCCTTGGTGTTGGTTTTGGCCAGGATCATCTTGCTTTCCCTTAGTGCCTGCAGGAGGACCTTCTGCCACTCTGCCTGCTGTTCAGCCAGCAGTTTCCTCTGAAAGATCACACAACTGGAGGTCATCCATCTTAAAGTGAATGAATTTTTACAGATTAAAGGTGAAAACAAAAACATGGTGTGTACCTTTAAGAAATGAGATACGTAAAAAAAAAAAAAAACAAGAGCATTGATAATATTTTATAAAACTTGTTGATAAATAAAAAAATGAAAAGCAAGGTACTATAAAAATGAGAAATATTACAAAACAAATGAATTTGTATTCATTTAATGCTGAAGAGAAAGGCTAACAGATAGCAAAGCTTTACATCTGTATCTTTAGGTGCTTTACTTAACAGCTGCATTTATGACTCTGAGACTGCAGATTAACATCTCATGGAAAATGAGCAAAAAACGTTTGGATTTGTTTCTTTCTCCTGTAAACTTTCCTATATCAGGACAGAAAATACATCAGAAGCGATGGAAACAGAGCTCTAAGGGAGCTGTTATCAGAAAAAAGCAATTTGCTGATTTCTCTGTAACTACCTGCAGCAAACGTTTTTTATTAACAGTCAGTCGAAACTCTATGGAGACGATACAAAAACAGAAAACTACTATAAACACCTTCTGATAAATCATCTAAGCCTTAAAGATCACACAGAGCAAAAACTAGCTGATGTTTGAAAATGGAAAGAAGGCATAACTCCATGCTGAAGGAAATGGCTGTTCTCTTAAACTGAATCAGAAGCAGGTCAGTGACTCATGGTTAGTGTTTTGGAGCTGCCGAGGTCTTAACCCAAAGTGGACGACTCTGTGAACGCACTAACTTTTAGGTCTGCACACAGCAGGTTTATAGAAAAAGGTGAAATGGAGGGAAGTGTACATGAACAGACTGAAATCAGGTGAAGTTCAATCAGACTGGATAGTGTTTCTGTGAGCAGCAAAGGCCAGTTCCCAGGTTAGATTTAGGTCTGGACTACATATGTATACACTTTGAAGAGAGTGGGGGGTAGGAGGGCTTGGGGCCACGGTGATTTTGGTCAATGTAGGTTTATTTACTATTTCTGTAGGTTTAGATTTGTGCCTTTTCTTTCCCTTTTGGAGTGTTGGGCCAACTGGTGCTTCATAAGGTCCTCAAAGATTGGGATGCTTTATAATCTAACCCTGCTTTAAGCCTCTTAATGACATTATCCAAACCCTAGCTTTTAGGTTTCTTGGTTTACATGATGCCAGTCATCAACTAATATTTAGCACCAATCCTTTGAGTATTTTACATTTTTGTTTTGAGGTCAATCACACATAATCAAAATAAAATACAATGAAGCTGGTAGTTTAAATAAAACCTTATGGAGCTCAAAGCATTAAAATGTTCAACCTTAATAATTTAGAAAAACAAACAAACTAGTTTAGTAGTTTTGTTGTTAATACATGTGTTGGTTTTGATTTGTCACCACTCATAGTTTATGAAGGTGATAGAACACCATGGTAGCCAAAATGCGGAAAGCAAAGGATCTTAAAAAGAGGTTTTCATTTATTTATAGCAGGCTAAGCTCATCCATTTTTTTCAACGTTTTATATGAGGGGAATAAAATGACTCTTTAGTCCCACTTTGGCTGCTCTTGCAATTTTGTTGCACAACTTTAAGAGTCACACAAGTTTGACTGAAGCAAAAACCCTAGTTCAGATCTTGGATCGAGACGTGACTGCCCGTTCTCTCCAGAGGGCTCCATTACAATGCATAATTATTCAGCCCTGGCAGTCTGTAAATGCTGCCGGACCACCAGGGACTCTCAGCCTGTTCGCTTCCCTCATAGCCCATCTGCAGAGTCGGACAAGCCAAGCCTTGCTGGAAATGCCAGAGTTGAAAAAGAGGCAGAGGAGAAGAATGGGATGTTTCATCCTAAAAGGTGTCAAGTCTATATGAACATTATTTCACAGAAGATTTAAGACAACTTTAACCCTTGGAATTTGGGTTGTCAAATACAGAAGATGTTTTTCAGGTTTGAAATGATGTCGAGGGAGATTATGTTTACCATTTTGGCCATGTTTTCAGTGACGGGCCTGATCGCCTCAACAGAGTCAATGGTAACAGTGCAGGCCTTCTCCACACTGAGCTGCCGTTGAAAGCGTTCCTGGAGCTCCTCCTGGGTGAAGTCCAGCTTGGGGTAAGTGTGATGCTCCCTCTAAAAGAATCAAAATCCAGACAGACAAGTAATGAAGAAAAACATTATTATTGGGTAATACTAATACTTTACTTCTAGCTTGATCCCTTAAAAAAATTGAACAGTGACGGTGCTTTGATTTAGTTGCTTTGCAGCTAAACGGTTCTTTATTTAAACCATCATCCTGGTTGACATGTGTGTAAACAGAGGATTCTACGTTACTCTGTCTGCATGCACATCTGCATAAATCCTGAGTATCTTCACAGCAGCGATGTGGTGGCTTGTGCATTTCTGAACTGCTGCTTATCTGGTGAGAATATATTACAAAGTCTTCATCTCCCGTCTCTCAGCTTCTGTTTTTGCTAAGTTCAATTATGGCTCAAAACAGGGTTTTGTGTTTCCATGGTGGTAATAATTAACACTTCTGTCGTAACAATTAAGTTTAACACAGATGTAACCAAGTGAAAAAAAAAAACAAAAAAAAAAAAACCCCACAGTATTTAAAGCCTCATTTTTTACCACAATTAAAGCACATGTTATTATACAAACTACCTACCAAATCCACTGAGTAAAAGAGTTTTATCCTTGCTTTTTTGACATTAGTACACAGAACATTTCCTTAAAAGTTTCAGACATAAGTGAAATGTTTTGATGTTTTTCCTTTACAAAGTTAGATATGTGCTTTTATGTTTCGCTTTTAAATCAGCGGTTTCCACCTTGATACTCTCCTATGGATGTTACTTTTGCTCAGGCTTTTACAGAGGTGGTACCAAACACTGAGCTCAACTAAGGCAACAGAGGACGGCGGCAGAGCTTCCAACAATGTTCTTGTCAAATTGTGACCTCAGGTTAAAGCAAAAACCATCTGCTCAGTCGGATTACAGCTTAATTTCAATAAAGCACATTTACATTTGTACATTTGTTGTCCAACTGGCTGTTTATTCCGATTTCTTATGTTCATGGAAATGAAACTAATGTGTTTCTCTGGGTTTTCAAATCCCCATTTCTTTGGAACTGCGATAAGACTGAAAGATTTACTGTTTCCTTATCATTTTCTGAAAGTTAGAAAAAAATATGTTTTTTTTTGTCATTTTAAAGCTAGTCACCAATGCACATAAGGAGTGAAAACATACCTGCTCAGTTCAATCTAATATGCAAAAACTGCTCGATAAGTTGATGTTAGTTTGACAGAGAAGCATCAGAATATATGTCCTATTTTATTGTGCATCGGGTTGCATAGCTGCAGGGTTGGACAAGCTGACCATTTTACCATTCCTGAAAAAGACCAACAATAATCACAAAAATATCTACAGATAGAGCAGAAAGTAACCTGCTGAGTTAAACTGTTCTCTCTTTTACATCACATGGATGCGCCTGGTGCCTCTTCTACCTGGGGAACCTGGCATGAGGAGTCACTACAAGAAAAGACAAACCTGGAGAGGAGGTGTAATGCTTTGCATATCACACTTTGCTGCAGACCATGCTTTCATTGAAACCATACTCCTTGCAGCCTGTGGGGTATTTTAACAAAATAATCTGCACTGCCACAAAGCATTAAAAAAAGCTTCAAGAATTGTTTGAAGAGCACAAAGAGTTTGAGGTATAAACTTGGCTTCCAAGTTCCCCAGATCTTTATCCAATCATCTGTGGGGTGTGTTGGCAACACAAGACTGATCCATGGAGGGAAATAACAGAACTGAATAAAGCTATACCTCAATTTAAAATGACAGATATGACAGAGTATCTATACGTTTCTGGAAGTTCGTGCTCCAACTGATTAAGATTAGTCTAGCAGCATAAATTGAAGAGAAACACTATTAGGAAGTCATAATGTTATGGAAAATTAGGATACGCGTTTGAAATTTCTAATTAGTTCAAAGAAACAGGAGAAAATTTAGATTTAGGCAAAAGTCCTTAATCAAAAATTGCTGTTTGAATTTTAAAGTAATATAAAATGTTCTTTGTCCAAAAAAGCTTGAGTTATTTTACTGGTTGAAAGAAAGACTAAGTGTGGGAAATGGTGATATTTAGTCCTTGCGGTGGAAGCAAGATTAACAGCAATGCAGGCCAAAATAAATTAATGAGAAAAAACGTATCAGTCTCTGTAGACACGTTGAAACTAGATCAAACTGCATTTTGCACGATCCACGGCTTCATCAAAATTCATTTTTACACCAACAAACAATGTTCTAATTAGACCGGGCTTCTGCTGCAAACACAGAATCAAAACTCTCCAGAGGTTATCCGGGCCGCTCCTCTCTTATCCAGTGAGCCAGTTATTTGGACAGCCTTTAAGCTCCTGTGACCTGCCAAAAAGTTAGAGTTGTGGTTGGATGTTTAAACATCTACCTTAACAAAGGCTGGTTGAAAAGAAACAAGCAGATTTGAACTTTTCCAACCACAAAAAGTCAAGATCATATCCAAATCTATGCAAAACGCTGCCAGATTCAAGTTTAAAGTAATCTTTTAAATTCACCCAAAACTGCATGTATTTTCTGACTGGATGCATTATTGACATTCTAGAGGGGCTCAGCCAGAGTAATGTATGTAATCTGTTATATAAACTATGAAGGGCGCTCAAGGTTAGGAGGTTCTTTCAACCCTAAAAGTTTGCAGTTCATCACCAAGGATGAACTGTCAAAATACCAGGAAACAAACATGCAAAAGTGGTCAACAATTATAAAGAAGATTTGGGTGCTAATTGTTTTAATATTGATGAAAATATTTAAACATTTATACAGAATCAGCATAAAACAAACAAAAACAAACCCTGAGACTTTTGCCACCAAACCTGTTCAGATGCTTAACGGTGCAACGGCTCACTAAGCAGGAGCTCCTTGCATTTCTATAGAAACAAACCCTGCCTCTAGTGCTAAAATCCAATGGTAGACAAGTTAAGATTGTAAGATAACATCAGATATACCCACGATTTACACCAGCTGTCAATGATTGTTGTGGTCTGATGAAAAATATAGAGGGATTGGTGATGAAAAAATAACTATTAAAGAACTGACATCATCAGTTTCTTTTTCTTCTTTCTTCTTCTAACAAGTTAAAAATAGCTGGTCATTGTTCTCTCATCATAATGTACCTGAAAGTTTATTCATATGTAGGTCATGATATAATTTACAAAAAATGAGCCAATGACTAGCATCAATTTTCTTCTTTCCTTCTGCTTTTTGTTACACAGAATTTATTTTACGATGGCTAACTTTTTGAAACAGCTGCTCTCATTTAGATATTTAATGGTTTCATTAAAAAGAAAGAGAATAAGGATCAAAAAGCGCTTAGGTTGCACAATGTTTGTAAAACCGATCACCATCAAATTGATCAGAAAACCATTTGCCAGGATTTCCGTTTTTTTGTTTGTACGACTATAATTACTCAAAACGTGTTTTGTATTTTACTTTTAATGAATGGAAATCTTGCTGATGGAATAGTTTTTAAATGCAAAATATTGAATTTAAAGCTGAAATAAAAGCAGAGTTGTATTAAGTCATAAAAGTATGTCTTTAGTGCTTTGCCTTTTTTTATTAACTATAATCAAACTGATTTTTTCTGTAAACACTAAACCCATTAAAACAAGTTTATTCAGGCCTTTAAAGGTTTATTTGGACAGCAGATGTGTTAAGCAGAATAGCTTAGAGCAGTGGTTCCCAAACTTGAACCGCTGTGAACCCCCTTCTGTGTCCCAGCTGGGTTGACGCATCCCCACTTATCAGAATAACATCAAAAATCACGAAAAATATTACAGCTCTGTACGTAAGCATCATCCAGAAATCACGTCTACCTTCAATTTTCCCAGCAACAGCAGCGGTGTGGGCATGATGTGCACATCAGTGCAGTCGGTGTTACAGTTCAGAGTCACAGCACCATGGGCAGCACTGCTTGTTTGTTTAAAGTAGAGGCTACAGACTAGCTGCATACTACAATGCATAGAAGGATAACTTCCTCTATAGTGCATCTTAAAATGAACTGTAGAAAAAAAACTTTGTCTAATTTCATTCATTTTCTTGTAAACAAAATTAATTTACTAAAGTTACAGTTTGAATTCTTTTTTTTTTTTTTTTTTTTTTTTACAAAGTAAATGTTTTTTTAAACTTGTTTTTTGTGGGCGTAAACAAATAACTGTAATTATCAGACCACCGATACATTTTTCACCTAGTGCACCCCCTAGTGGCAGCTTGCGCAAATCACATTTTGGGAATCTGGCTTAGAGTAAACAAACTATGAAATGAGTCTGAAAGGGAATATAAACGAGAAAACAACAAAGACACATTTTCTGACAGGAGTTTTACATTCTGATGAATGAGCTTAAATAGACAATGTGTGTGTTTTTCTGAAAAATATGTTTAAAAAAGCCAATTTTTTACCCTTTACAACTACAGCATAATTTGATGAGCAGACTGACACCTCCACAGATTAGCACTGGTACATCTATACGCCTGTTTCCTTCATTTATTTAGGGTCAGAACTTCCTGCTCTGTTCACCGGATGCGACATGAAGCACGTACATATTAAAGGGATCCGACCTAGCAAACAATCTAAGCATTAGATTTAAGATGGATTTTGTGGATACTAAGAAGCCACTGGAATCAAGCTCAACTTGAACACCAATGGCAATTTAATGCAAGGTGAAAAAAAGCAAAAAAAAAAAAAAAACAAAAACAAACAAACACGAGCTAAGAGAAAAAGCAGAAGAGTCCTGCAGTTCTATGTTTTGGCCACAGGTGGCAGTATCCTTACAGAACTCCATAATGTCTCTTTAAATAAACCCAGCTATGACAAGTATGTTTCAAGATTGTTTTTTAGGCTCTAGTTGCCTTTATTTTATTATTTTTGAAAGCATGGAGACAGGAAAGGGGATTGCAAGACAGAGGAGAGACATTCGGGAAAGGTCAGCAAGACAAAGACTCAAACCTGCAACAGCCAGTATATGGGTCATGTTCTACCAGCACCCGACAAGTTGGATTTAAAAGGATAACCCTCAAATCAAACCTAATCAGAAAAGAAAGGATAGAGGATAATGCTTATGTGGTGTGTAGAGATCATGGAATCTAAATTTTTAATAAAAGGAGACCAATTCCAACTACAATGTAAAACGCCAACAGCATTATATAGAAGCAGACTAGTTTTATATTTCAGATTAGAAGAAATGCTTTGGTTCAAAGGAAATTCAAGAAGCAAATAACTCAAACGCATAACATTTTCCCAATACTTTGTTCAATAAATATTGATTGGGTGCAGCACATCATGCCCAGCTGTTCATGTATGGCTGATTATACCTGCTCTTATTTTAGAACCCAGTAAAGACAAGAGGAGGTTTTATTATACACCCCTGGAGTTTAAACAGGGTCTACTGTCTTTGAACAATATCTGCATGAGTTCAAAATCACAATAAAAAAAGATATCACACACTCATAACAGGACTCTTACACAATTAGGCCAAAAATATGGCAGTCAGACAGAAGAAGAAAGTAGAAATGGTGCCTGGACAGCTGCTAAAAATACAGCAATTGTTCAAAAAGCTGCTGATGAGTCATGTGACAAGTATAAGAAGAAAGGGAGGTGAGAAAAAAAGAGGAGAGGTGAGAGGAAGAGAGGCAACACAAGCAGAGAAGCCATTAGACGGCAGAGCTGGGTGACTATAAATAGACCAGTGCCTTTCTGCTTGTTAATGGGTGACAATCAAATCAATCGCAGTCAGACCGGAGTCTTCTGACAGCGTTCCCAACTCTCTGGTGCTTCACCTGACATAGAATATAGAACAGCTGACTACATTTAAATGCTTAATATGCACTAATAAACTTTTATAAGATATTAATCTGTTTTTCAAAGCATACAATTCCTGTTTTATACTTATTGATCACCAAGGTTAAAAGACAAATTTCTGATTTTCTGGAGAATATTTCTACC
Source organism: Jordanella pulchra (assembly GCA_034780135.1). Taxonomy (NCBI): domain Eukaryota; kingdom Metazoa; phylum Chordata; class Actinopteri; order Cyprinodontiformes; family Cyprinodontidae; genus Jordanella; species Jordanella pulchra. The sequence continues at coordinate 19,329 of JAUZNJ010001204.1, forward strand.
ACATAAGAACTTCCTCACATGGTACCAATGGAACAGCACTAAGACTGTTAATTAACATACCTTTGTGTAGAAGTCCTGCACGAGTGGTGAGGAACACTGGCTGGAAACCAAGCTGAGGTTGGGCTCGTAGTCTGGTTTCACCGTCTGAATCGCCTTCAGCAGCATGTCCCTCTCATCTTGTCGGAAAACGCACTGGTTGAACAAATCATCTACAGACAGCCCGTCCTCCTTCATTTGATTCAGACACCTGGACAAGGAGACACAGCCAGAGGGTTTATGAAGCTTTCGACCTAAAACTGGAAAAATAAAACAATCTTTTGGGGGTTCTGGGTGATAGAGGCTAAGGGGCTAAATAAATGATGAATGAAGTTATTTGTCTTATTTGTAATATTAAACAGAACCAAATGACAAAAATCACCTAATAACCCTTAAGCAATACTGTGCCAGGTATTGTTTTACATTTTGACATAAGTGAAAATATCAGTCATCAGAAAATAAAATACATTCAAAAAAGAATAGGCACATCAAGCAACAACATCTGGATCACATGCTGTAGTTTATTAAATATTTTCTTTATGAAGGTATTGAATAGGAAAAAAAGCTGGCTCCAGGTAGATTATAGAGGTTGTAGTTTTATGTAAATTTGAGATGTTTCTATAAAAAAAAATGTGTCTCATTCAAAACACAAAGCTGAATAAAACTAATTATAGATATACAGTAGTTGCAAATAATAAACCATCACATTACTAGCAATGGGCCTAATATCATATTAACATTTGTATCTGATGCTCATGTTGCAATCACTAAGGCATCTCAGAATTATATATATATATCCTTTTTCGGGAATGTCATTTGATTTGATGGCTACGTCAGAAGTTAAAAGTTTATGACATCTGACCCACCTGCTGATGCTGGAATGCTAATAACCTGCAGACTCTGATTATTCAGCTTTAATGGTGGAGGAACATGGAGAAGTGTTACAGAATATAAATGTGTGCATTTGCATTGACAATCTTTCTGTCAGGCCAAACAGTTTGATCCAGACGCAGATGGCTCCCGACAACAGTGAAATTTTTATCTGAATAAAAATCACTGGCAGATCTTCCCGAGGGAGGAAAAGTCTTCATTACTGAATCCAGAATGCAGATATTACCAATGAGCAAACACTCTTTTGAATATAAATGAAATGTTTAATAAAACCTTTCGATAAGTACAGCTCCTTGTTGGAAGTATTTATTGCACTAACTTTTCCACAGTTTTTCAAGTCATAAAAGCAACCTTCATTGGGACTTTGGGTGATCAATATAAAGTAGTCCAGCATTATGAAGGGCAGCTTTTTTTAAATTTGTCTTTTTGTGTTTTCACAAATGACAAAACTTAAAAGTATGTCATAGATGTTTATTTATCCCAAATGAGAAGCTTCTTCATTCATTTAGATCTGTTGAATGAATGATTGAATTAATCTGCTTTGATTTGAACCATTACCTTGTAGCTCTAGCTCTCTAGTTACGCTGGTCGTCGAGAAGCCCGAGGCGCTCCAGGCCAGCTGAGAGACATAGTCCACCCAGCGTGTCCTGGGATGTTCCCTGGGCCTCCTCCTAGTGGGAGGTCCCTGAACACCTCCCAAGGGAGGCGTCCAGTGGGCATCCGAAGACGACGACCGAGCCACCTCAGCTCACTCTTTTAATGTGGAAGAGAAGCGGTTCTACTCTAAGCTTCTCCCACTTAAACTCTATTTAGCTCCATTTACACATCACACCTGTATTTTTTGGCCATCATGGTGTTTGTTCACCAATGCTTGTTTCTTTTCGTACTCCCCCTTCAAAAAGTCTGTGCACGCCACTGCTCCAGGGCCTTCAGAGAACAGCTGTGTTGATAGTCAGGCTGAACACAGGCATGTCCATCCACTATCTAAGTGACATTTGAGGGTATTTCATTTTATTCACCCTTATTTATGAGAGGTAGAATATAAATACTTTAAATGTTTTATTTATGAAGCATTTAGACACCCCTTTTTAATTCACTTCCCCAGAGAGACGGTGAAGCCGCCTCTCTAGTAACTTTACAGCCTTAATGTTTACCATTGACAGTTGACAGGGCAAGATTCGGAAGCGAGAACATTCGTTGACTGGACTAGTTAGCATCCTATCACAGAACCACACTGAAATATAAGGACTATATATATGCTGAAAGTGGCCCTTTCTTTCATAGATGCTGGTAGAAAAAGTTTGCATGTGTAGGTTGCTTGAATTCATACCACTATGGCCAATGAAGTTATTCTAACACCTGGTTTCCGCTATTTAGATGAGTGAGCAAATACTTTGGGTATGTAGTGTGTATATTAAAAGTCTGTGGCTCTAACATGACAAAATGTTAAAATATTTGTAGTTTATGAATAGCTTTGCAAGGCAATGCAAATGACATATTTGGTCTTCTAAAATAAATTAGGTTATGGAGTTCAGAATATGTTTATAGAAAAAAAAACTGCACTGAAAACAGATTTTAGTCAAACATTTTACTTTGTGTCATGTTTACCATGTGTGCTCGTTAAATATAAAAGTGGCTGCATTTCATCCATCTGCCTAAGAATGTAAACTGGAAAAACATTCAGGCACGATAAATACAACTTTGTCCAAATGCTTGCAGTGCCCCCTATGGGCCACCGAAACAACAACAATACTACAAAGCCACGATAAGGGAGTAAGAAGAAACCCATTTATCAGCAGTCACAGAGGACAGCAGAACTCTGCTTCAGTCTGCACACCTTTTACTACAGACAATTAGAAATACCAGCGAGCTAATTAGCATCAAGAGAAAACCTTAGCTCAGCAGCTTTCACCTATTAAAGACTAATCAGAAGAGAGCCAGGATCTGTTCGTCACAGCAAAACAACAAAAGAACCACGGTAACTCTACAGCATGAGACAGCCGTGCAGAGATGCAAAGGGGTCATGGTATTTCTCCCCCCTGCCTTGGAGACACTCGTGCTGAAACGTGCAATTTTGGTCTGAGCAAATGAGAAAGTCTCGAACAAAGGCAGGATTAGTCTGGGAACTGGCAGTGTGGTACAGAGGAACAAAAAGGGCAGAGAGGTTGATAGATAGAGCATAATCAGCCTGGTGACTGCTCGGCTGCACCCTGGGGAACACGGAGAGCTCTGGAGGACACAGCACTTACAAAAAGGAAATCTTAAAGGGATGACACATGTGTCTCTGAAAGAGAGAGACTAAAATAAGGTACATTTAGGGCAAGGATTTGGTGGAAGTGAATTAATGGGAAGAAAAAAATCTAAGTGGGAAAAGAGACACAGATTTCAAATAAAGTGATTAAAAACCAGAAGATAATGAGGAACTTCATATAACAAAAAGCGTGGAAAAGAATGCAACACTGCAGAACCGCAATGTCACGTTTGTATCAGGTTACAGAGATCGATGGACCAACCCAATCCTGCAGCTAACCTCATCACCCTGCCACCTGGCCTGCTATTGGACCACAGAGAATAGGGTGATGTTCTCATTATGTGTTTTTTATGGACTTCTGCTTATGTGGTTACTGAAACAGAAATCATAAACAGGACATAAATAGGACACAGTTTTACATTACTAATGCAACTGTGTCAGGGTATGGAGGCCTGGATGGAACAAAATGTTTCACAAACCAGTCATTAACTTTTGAAGACTTCTAATCAAAGTAAAATAATCCAAAGCAGGTTTCTGCTTTAATGAAATAAAAATTAATAAAGGGACAACTTTACAGAAGTACATGAAGAGATGGAAGACTTTGTTTTTGTCTGATCATATTTAATAAGTTAAACATGAAACAGTGTAAAAGTTATTACATCCTAAAAAACAATGAAATAAAAATCGATATTATTGGTATTTTCCTCTTCTTAATTCAATGAAAATAAAGATTAAAGGGACGTAATAGTCTGGCTTTTTTTTTAAATAATCAGTACTTATTTGCACTTTTGTTGGAGGTTTTAATTCCAATTTTGATTCATTTAGTTTTCTTTTTTGTTTGCCATTTTAACAAGTGTTGTTTATCATAACAATTTAAATATTTTAAGATGAATTACTGGAAACTGCCACACAGGGGTGTAGAAGAAATATGACAATTTTAATTAGCCTATTTACTTATTTCCAAATCATTTTTCATTCTTGACCACATTTTGTTTCTACTGTTACGTCTATACAGACAGAAAAAAAACAGAATCTATGTTGTAATATGCATTAAGACAAAGTAGAAAGGAAACCACAATAACTCCAGACTAATCTTATGTGTAGAAAAAAAACATCCAATATGAGGCCTGGGCGAAGAGACCAGCTGTTTGACGGCAACTGATCCTTTTGATACTGCACTTCTCTTTCGAAGCCATGAGCCATATAAAGCAGATGTATTTAGGCTAAACATCAAGTGAATATAGTCAATGCGTGTAATAATAACCAGACAAGGTCAGGCTGATTTACTTACATCTTCATTTTCAAGCTTTGCAATAAAATAAATACTATAGGAAATAGGAAAACTAACTGTTACTAGTCCAGCTCTATGGGTCTTCTTTTCCTTTTTCTATTTAGATGAACAAACATCCTTATTCATGTATTACATTGCAGTGAAGAGACTATATCTAATATCCTCCAATATTTGAAAACCTGGAGTTGCCATGTTTTTTCTTCCCCCTGTTTTCTTTTTTGCTTTGTTTTTTTTATCATCCTGGAAAGTTTTGTTACTGCAGCCTTCAGTTAAAAAGAAAAAAAAAAGATTTAACAGCACATAATTCAGATTCGGATTATTATATTTATTTTGATATAGCAAAAGAAATTGCAAAGATGCCCAAAGACTGACACCTAGTGGAGAGATTTGGTATCGCTAAAACCTACTGTTCTTAAAACTTTGACCAAACTTTGATGACAAAAGCACTTAAGAAAAATGTAAAAAGACAAATTATTGATAAAATAATAAACACATTCCTTTGTGATCTTTGTTTATGAAATAATGTGCACATTTTCTAAGGTACCTTGAAATGACTTTTGGGGAGCAGTTTGGATTGCGACCCATGCACTCCAGTGCAGCAGAGTAAGAGCCCACGTTTGGCTTCAGACCAGCTTCTTCCAACAGTATGAAGATGCGTCCGATCTGATTCAACATGCCCTGAAGAAAACAAAAACACAAGTATGAGTTTAAAGGCAAAGGATTTTCTCAAGTGATAATTAATGAGACAAATAGAGCTTAAATTAAAGCTTAAGAAAACTGCAACGTAAGCCTGTATATAATATCTAGAGGCCATATGTACATACCGTGAAAAAAATACTTGGCTTACACCTTTTTAGAAAGATGTCCTTCTGAATGTGACATATTTTGACTATTATAAACACTTGCAAAGGTTTTCACACCCTTTAAGCAACCTCTCAATTTTTACCACCTTAAGTATAATTCTTAGTTTTGTCTGTTAGACCAACAGAAATTACTGCATCATTTCAAAGTGGAATGAAAACAATACAAACTTTTAAAATATTCAACATCACAGGAGTGTGGCGTCTGAGTGCATCAAGCCCCCTTTACTCCGGTAACCCTAAAGACACTCATGTGCAGCCAAACATCTCCACAAGTTTAGCTACTAAAAAGTCTTCAAGTTTGTAAATAAATCAAATTCAACCATGAATACTGAAACTCTCCCCAATTATTTTGAAATGTTTATCACTAAGATGATATTAAAGTCTGTTATACTACAGGAATTCTTCTGTATCATGTTTGTTATGTTTTCCACTTTTCATTTTATCACATTTTATCAATAATTTATCCTTCCTAAAATTTTGTTACTAAAAATGACAATTCAACCTGTCCTGTTACTAAAGCAAATCTTTACCTATAGGGGTAAAAAAAAGTTGATCTTACCTCCATATTAAATCATTTAAAAATTTTGAAAAATTATCATAACTTATCATAAAACTGTAAAATTCAAAGAAAAATCTTAGAATTTGAAAAATTTTTAGAGCTTTCCTGAAATGGTGTCAATGAACTTAAACGTTTCATGGAGCAAAATTTAAAATAATTTAGAAAATAAGGAGAAAAAAATGACATAAAGACATGATGTTCCTCAATTAACAAGAGAACTTGCTGAAAGTTAAGGCAAAATTCAGCTCCATTAATAAGGACTAATATGGACTTATTTAGGGGCTACTAAAGACTCGAGGCCTCCCTCAAGGAGTAAAACAAACGCTGTACATATGTCCAGAGGTATGGAATGACTTGGATAAAAGCATACTGATGTATTATAGTCCAATTTCAGACTTAAACCCACTACAGACGTTAACTAAGAACAGGATTTATATCCTTTACTCCTGATATTTCCGCTCTAGTTTGTAATCTTGGCAAATAAAAGCCCAGTTAAACTTAAAAAGGTGTGTTATAAAATGTCAAAATTTAAAGGAACCAACAACATATTAACTGGGCAGGGGACACGTACCTTTTTGGCCCAGACTCTCATCATAATGTTGTAAACATCTGTGGTCAGATGTTTACGTCGACTCATAACTCTGTGCTGACTGAGCAGGAAATTCTGCGAGCGCTCAATTTCCCCTACAAACACACATGCCTCCAGGTAGGAGCGGATGCTGAGCTGGATGTCCCCGTTGGAACTTCCCGCGCTGCTCTCCTGGAAGTCGTCTGAGGTACTCGAACACGTCCAAAGTTTTACTTGCTGGTTGAGTGTTTTTTCCAGCTCCTCAACCTCTGTTAAGTCTTCGTCTTTGACCTTGTGCTCTGGGGTAGTCGTTTTTGACGCTGCTTTATCAGAGACCTTTTTTTTGGCCTCTTTCCGTTTCTGCTTAAATGTTTTAGGTGCCGCAGCTGCTTTTGCTGAGCTGATCGCAGTTACAGTGGACACTGAAGACACTGCAGCATGGATTTCCTCTGACAGCTTCGTGCCCCCGCTGCTCCTCTTTGCTGCAGAAGATATTGTTTTTTGTGTGGTACCAGTTGGCATCAAGCTGCTTTTGCTACCTTTAGATTTTCCAGGGAGCTTCTCTTTAACGATTCTCTGCATTTTTTGCTGGAGGTGCTGCTGTTTCTTAAGTTTATTTTTCTTCTCCTGGGATAATTTTTCCATCCAGCGACTCGGCTGAGACTTAAAGGCCCCTTTTGTAACCATTGGTCCAGATTTAGACATGTCCTTTTTGTCCTCAGAGGATCCTTTGGCAGTCCTCCCTGATGAAACACCCCCCTCAAAAGAGGGGGCTTTAACAAACTGCACTTTTGCATGTTGGACATCTAAAACGACATCAGACTGAAGTTGCTGGATCCTGGCTTCAAGGACTAATTAAAAGACAGGAAAGAAAACCATAAAATCTCTGCATGAACAAATGAACAGATCTCTGCATCTTACCTTAGAAATATAACACGCTGTTTAATTAGTAATTCATTATCTATAGAAAATAAAGCTTTCCTGCAGCATGTATGTTGAGGACTTGTCTAGAAACTGATTCTCCAACCTTTAGTGTAACTTCCTAATGATAATTGCAGTCTAAGCCAACGTACCATCTAACAACTGAGACTGTTCATGAACACGTTTCTTTGCATCCTCTGATTTTGGGATAACACTGGAAACATTTCTTCTCGGTAGATACAAAGGTGTTTCTGAAAAAACAAAAGCAAAAACAAACAAAAGAAAACAGTCAGGTTCGTTTATCACTACTAGACAACTACTAACTCCAGTAAAATATCAACATTTCTAATTCACAAAAAACAAAGTTTGTTTATCGCTCTCTTTTCCATTATCATTAAGTCCCTTTCACTCCTCTTGAACTCTGAAGCTATTCAATACAAGCTATAGAAACTGTGTGGGCAAAGGTGGCGATGCCCAAAGAACCTTGACTGTAGTGTAGAATATAAAAGCCCAGCTGTTACTGCATCCAAACAGGCCTCATGTTGCACTAATAACTACATTTAAACAGAGAGAACTATAATCCAACTCTACAGTTATGGTTTAAAGCTTCAAATGAAACCCATAAAGTATTTTAAAAAGCATGACGTGCAACAAAACTGATGACAAATTAAAACAAGCTTCATTCCTTTCCAGTGTCTAGATTTACTATTATGTTTCCAACATTAATGGCACTTAAAAATAATAAACCAAAATGCCAGTCCTTGCAGCAGTTTACCATCATTTGGCATTAATTCGATTTAAAATATTTCATATCATCTTCTTCAATATATAAACAAGGATTTTGGTTCAGACTTGTTTGTCACAGCCTCAGCATTTCTGTTTTGACTGTAAATATAAGAAAGTAGGTCTAATTATTGACTTTAAGGCATTTCATAATTGATGAAGATCAACAGACATCTGCAATAATAGCGTTTCCCATTATGACGAGGACTTCTGTCACATTTATAAACCAGTGAAACGGGAGGAAACTGAAATTTAACATAAAAAATGCTCCGATGATGCTCTGATGCTCATACAAATGAGAAGAGAGCCTCGTGCGTCTGTAAACATGAGAACGATCTGGATGTTCAGCTTGTTTTGCCCAAGGACGAAAAGACACGAGTTTTTAATCATTCGTTTTATTTACTAAATAGAAGCTACAGCAAGTAGCTAAGTAGATATCCGCCTCAACAACAGCAACAACAGTGCGTAAACTGTGTAAATTTGCTTAACAATAGGTGATTTTATCTCTTTTTTTTTACATAAGTCAACATAGGAAGGTTGAGTGGAGAATCGGGAATTTAACAAAGCCACATGCTGAAATAATTCAAGTTTTTAGAAAAAACTTTATACAACATAAACATGTCAGGATATATCAAGCCAAGGGCACTTTGAAACACAAAAAGCCTCGACTATACAAAGTAAAGTTTGCATAGAGGTGATATCCACAAGCATCAGAGTCCCCTGGTGCTGCTCACCTGATATCCGTCTGATTGCGCCGCATCTCACCGACAAACATAGATGACAGTGCTCCGCAAAACACCTGCGAGCGTCTGTTAAACTGTGCTGACCGAGGCACCTGACTAAGGAGCAGACTCTGAGGAGAGACATGTTGACATGTAACAGCCGCGTTACTCCAACAGCACTACGCAGCCATCTTAGAGTAGACTTTACTAATCAAATGCCGAGCTGATGATTCATTTGCCAGGTCTGAGGAGAGGAGTTGAGATAACATCGAACACCAATCTGAAAGTTACTGCCAATCTAGTTCCTTTCTCCGACCGGAAGTCCTGCTATTATAGGAAAATCGTTCGTTCGTTCGTTAGTTTTGCCTACCTAAAACTGCTCTTATTTATGTGGATTATATTATATTATATTATATTATATTATATTATATTATATTATATTATATTATATTATATTATATTTGGATAGGGATTTCTAACTGTGAAGCTATTTACAATAACAGATTCTATTAATATGAGAACAACAATAAAATAATAAAAACAGGAAAAGAAAGCAGAACAAATGTGTGGTTCAAAGGCGTGGTTCAAAAGTTTTTACAATATTTAGCAGTAGCAGCAATGATAATAATAATAATTATTATTATTATTTTTAAGTGCAATTGTTTAAGATTTTACACAGATAGCCTCAAAATTTTGGCAATTTATAATGAGACCAATAATGAGATTAATATAACATAATTAAGCCTAGAAAGTAAATCTATGACGGTAGTTTTATTTAGAAGCATATAAAAAAAGGTTTTCTCTAACATCCTTAGTCCATTACCCACAAATAAAATGATCAATCCCATGACCAGTTGCTCAATAGCAAATATGCAGAGTAGATTTCTACTGCAGAGTCCATTTCTCTCAAATCCAGTGCACAGAAGGAGCACCATCACAGGCTATGCATCACAAAGACCAAAGCATAATTTATCTAATATTCTAAAGTTGTTGTTGTTTTTTTAAAATTCATTCTTTCTTTTACAGAAACCAAAACAAAGCAGTCTGTATAATCTAAAAAAAAAATCCCTTGTTGATTCTTTATGGATAAAACTTTAACAGGCTTTTAAAAAGAATTCTTCTGTTTTTTCTTTTCTTTCTTTTTTTTTTTTTTTTTTTACAAACAATTATATTGTTTTTCTCCTCTTGAAAAACAATGACGTGTTGGTCCAACAGGTGGCAGTCTCCACTCAGTCAATTACATTAGAACTTAGCAAAGTATGACTGTCTCCTAATGGAATGACAAATGAAGTATATAAGTTTACTTTTTTCTCCATGTTTAATATTACTACTGTATAAAATGCACAAATAAGCATATATTCATCCATGTTCACTTGCTTGTGAAAAGCAGTTGGACCCAAATGTAGAGACTAGCTATTTCAGGTTCAGTAAGAATAGGCTATATCAAATTATTCAAAATTTAATTGGACATTGTTTCATAAAATGCCTTTACATAAGGATTAAATATTAGAGGAATTTAACAATTACTTATACCTTTTTTCTAAAGACTTCTGCCCTCTTTTCGAAATTCAGTGAAAGAAATAATCAAATGTAAATTGTAATGTATCACTGCAGAGTTTACAAAGTCAGTCAGTTTACAAATGCTCAAGGTTATCCAGGAAAGAGTACTTGTCACAGCCTTTTGAAATATATTGTCTTCTTTCTCCCTATGACCTTTGAAGTTTAAACCTAATAAAGTGAAAATCAAGTGTGACCCTGGTTCAAATTGAAGTAAAACAGAATTTATATTGTTCACATCCTGTACACTTTTTGACCCCCAGCCATGCTAGCCTCTCCTTCACACGCACCCATAAAGCACTCTTTAGTGGGCCTTTGTGTTTCAGTAGACGAAAGGTGAGCACAAGCACTACTTGACAGAGAGAGGGAGAGACAAGGGAAGGTGGTGGTAGTGGGGAGGGGTGCTGTGGAGAAGGAAATGAGGTCCGGACAGTACATCTTTTCTCAGCAGTGGCCGTGAGCACAGCAGTGGGTGTCTGCTCCAGAGCTGTAGGTGAGGATCAGGAGGTGTTTGTTGCCACAGTTCACAAGCTGGGCCCCTTGACAGCCTCGTTTGATGTGGTCGGCCCCTGTCGGCGGCTGGCTCTTTGCGCCGGTGTGACAGTCATTGCCGGGTGAGTGACTGTCAATGCCCAGACCAACAAAAGAGGAGAAGACAGGCTTTCATGGAGCCTGATAATGGCCAGGCCAAGACAAGGCAGCCTTTCTCGCATACTTTGATCATGAGGATTTTTTTGCACACCTTTGTAGGGGCTGCCTATTTGTTTAACAGATGGAAAGTGGGCTGTTGTTGAAACAGGTTCACCTGGCCACGGAAATGTGTTGGAGATGCTTTTTTGTGAGACCAGTGTCATCTAAATACTGTTTGACACAGTTTTGCTAGTTTGTGCAAACCTGCTGATTGCAAATGTAAAGGTCCTGACCTATAAAAATCAGCATGCATATGCCAACATGTTCTCCTGCCTTACCCTACTTTGAGAATTCACAAATAAAAAAGGAGCATTGCATGGCAATGAATTAAAATGAATTAAATCAAATTATTTGGATTTAATTCCCCCCCCCCCAAAAAAAATATCAAGTAATTGATTTCTGACTTTGATCTCAAAATACTTTACTGTCAGAATTCTGACTTTAATCTCAGAAAGGTTTATAAAGCCAGAGTTTAGAGACCAAAGCCAGAATTAGTCTGAATTCTAAGAAACAAGTCAGAATTCTGAGAATAAAAGTCTAAATCCTGAGAATAAATTATAAAATTCATGCAAGATCACAATTACAGTGCCATTTAACTCCCCCCAATGTGCTATTTGTGATGGTTGTAATGAGTCCTTTAAAACCCCTAAGTCTTGTATTCTGCAAAAGATAAACGGTTAACAATACAGCGTTTGTGGAGTGAAAAAGGTGCCCAGTCAGCTGTTTTAAATAGTTTGCACAACATCATTTCCTGTCTGTCCTTACATCCTTCTGCTTTTCATAGATCAGATTATCTGGGCACACAGGTGTAAAATGTTTTTGGTCTCTTTCTATCTGATACTTGAATCTTATCTTGGTATCTTGCGAAAAATGCCCTACATCTCTCAAAACTTTTTATAGCATCAGAAAGATAATTCACTTATCACAGATCTGCTGACAATGGACAATGGTCATGAAACAGGACATGCAAATGTCATCATTAGGTCCAGGCTGTTTTAGTCTGGTCAGTTCCTTTAACTAGATCCGGTTGTTTAGCAGCCAACCACAACTTAAAGATATCTATCAGGCCTGTTCTTAGGTCTGAACCAACCAAACTGGCACCGTTAATCCTCAAAAACAATTATTGCAAAATTACTGACTGTGTTAGTAAATTGTCTTCAAATTATTTCAACTATTTAGATATTCCCCTCGAACTGTTTTCTGCTGTATGAAAATCGATACTCTGATCATGTGGGTAAATATTTATCTAAAATGTTAATGTTAAAAACTGTTGAAATCTAACTAGCAGCATTAAAAGGCTCTAGGCTGAGTGTGAAAAGTTAAAAGGAAAACAGCAGGAGGAAAAAAAACAAGACAAGCATTTAGCAGGAAGAGAAAACAATTAATAATAGGAAGCTTTTACCCATATATTGTCTGTTCTAGGAATGAGGTCAGGTTTCAGATCCTTTTCGGGACTTTGATGGCACAAAACACCCTCATTATAGAGATATTATCTCTATTCAGATACTTACATAGATGCTTCGATCCCTGCTGGGAAAGATTAGGTTCCTCGACTTGAGAACATCCTCCTTGGGTGCCTGCCTTTCAGCTTGCCTCTCTCTGTTCATGGCACACCCTCACTGCACAAGTCAACAGAAACCAGTTCAAAGCAACAAGGATCAACAACACATAATGAATACAGATTCATAATTTCCCATTTATCAACCTGAAGTGTAAAACAAGGCTATTTATGACTGATACAAGACCACTCCTCCTCATAATAGAATATTTACTGGTTTTTACATGTTTTGGGGAAAATATATAATATTCTAAGCCTTTAATGTAGATGTATTCTACCCTAAGAATCCGTTGTTTCTATCAGTTATTTGCACCTTGAGTAAAGATGCATAAAACACCTTAGTCACACAAATATGCTACTCTCTGACATATTTTAAGACTCTTTTCACCTTCTTTCCCATACACGTTCTGTGTAAGACAGCAAAATGAATATGGCTCCTAACAAAGCTGTTTTATTTCCAGTTGTTCCATTATGTTGCTTAATTACGGGCTACTTTAGGCAAGTAGCTACAGTCTTGTAGCCCCTTCGTGACTTGTGACAAAATATTGTATATAGGCAATTCATTTGAAAAGCACATATTGCTACTACTTGTTTTTTTTTTTTTACTCTATACATTTTAACAGATTCTTGTTTCTAGTAAAAAACAATTTTGACCTTTAAATTGAACTTTAAAGGGATTTTGGTTTAGCCTCAGATCCTGAGCATGCACAGGTTAGCTGGTGACGAGGGTGTTCAAAAAGTTTACAAGTCACTGCGGCTTGGCTGGAGTCTAAAGAGAGTGCAGATCTGCCTCCAGATGTTTCAAATTAGTTTTAAAACACCAATTATTACCAATTTGCTAAGTTTGTTGAATTATTTTTGATGTTGCTGTTTTTCATTGTATACCTTTCCCTGGAGCCATTGCAAAACAAAAAAAAAAGAGAAGAAAAAAAAATCATTCATATATGTGTTTGGTGGGGAAGATTTGAATGACAGAAATAAAACATAATTCAAATTAACACTAGATTAGGTTTAGGTATTTAGATTACTGGTGTTAGGGTTAAGAACAGACTTCAATGATAAAGCAGTAAAAACAAAGTCTAAATTAGGTTTAGAGATCATGTAAAATGTAAAATTACTAATGTAAAATTTTTTTGTCATAAAATAAAAAATAAGTCAAATAAAATATAATTTACATAAAACATAGAAAATAAACAGAGAGACAAGGTAAACATTATTGACACAACTTTTTAATGCCTCATAATGATAAGCCATTCATGCGGGGACGTAGTGGAACATTTTCCACAGTTTTAATTACAGTTATTCGGTGGTTGCTTTCTGTTATCTTCAGTAAGCTAGATGTAACTGGAAAGCTAGATGTAACTAGTAAAGTATGAGGAAAAACACCAGCCATCTTCTATGGTGTGGTTTGCTGAAGCAGCAGCTTATCTACTACTGAGAGGAAGTGGTTAAACAAGCTCATTAGGAAGGCCATTTCAGTCCTAGGATGGCCCCTGGACACAATGCAGGTGACAGAAAACAGAAGGACTCTGGCAAAAACAACATAATTGTTGGACAATGTCACTAATTAACTGCATGAAGCTATTACAGACTTAGTAAACTGCCTTGTTGAAAACATCTTGCAACCTATTAAGGATTGTTATCGTAGTTCTTTACCTGAGCAACAGTATATACATCATTGCTACACAGAAGGAACAGTGTTTACTTTTAATTTGTTTCTGTATTTTTTATGTAGTTATAAATGCATTTTCATTTTTTTCAAATCACTCTCTTCGTTTGTACATTTTATTTAAAGTGAGATTTTATTTTTCTAATAAATGTACCCAAATTTTCACTTCTGTTGTGACCTTTGAGTACTGCTGATAGACTTAAGTATTTTCCACCATAGGACAGCAATTTTTCCCCCCATTGCTTTACATTCAAAACTACAGTAAGCATTCAGTTTTAGATCTTATTATTGCTTAACTTTAAAGTAAAAAAAATCTTAAAATGCAATAATAAAATTTACTAAGTGTGTCTGCTTTCTGTTGTATATGTTTATAAGATATGTAACATGGGCATGATTGAAATACTATGGTAGCCTTTTTTAACAAATAAATGTTGCATTTATATTCTTGATGCCAGATTTTTCAATTTTTTTACACCTGTGGTTTGGTAATCCAAATTCTAAACAAAAATACCAAAAATAAATGTACAAAACTACTCAAATCTACTTTCATCCTCATTCTTCTACTCAATATTATAAAGAGATGCTGACAAGTCATTGGCTGATGCTCTGATTGTCTTAACAAGTGCCTGATGCCTATTCTACATTTGTCCCAAGATTACCATTGAAAACTACAACACAGGATAACATTTCAAATCATTAACATTTTCAGAACTTTCAAATTTAGGAGAAAAAGATTAATAAATACAAGCATTCAACACAGCATATATTTATGCAAGTGCAGGTGTTAGCTTAAAAGTTCCTGTATTTATAAAAATGTAATCTGCAAAAATGTGTAATTCTATATGTCGGAGGTGAAACAGAAAGTTTGTAATATATTAGGAATGTAAAACAGAGAATAAACAATAGTTAAAATCACCATAAAGAAAACCACCTCATTCTCAATGAAACCATCTTTTACTGGGATAATACTTGAATACAACAATAATACAGCTACTGTACCTTTCTGTTGCATGGATTATGACATAAGACAGTCTGAGATACAACTTCGAAAAAATGTTAAATGCTGCATGCTGATTTTTTTCGTGTGGTTTTATCTTCCAACATAGTTTTGTAAAACAGGCTTATCAAAGAAATCATGGTTCTGTTAAAACACATACAATACAACTTTTTGCAGTTAAAATTACAAGGCCCACTTTGGTAACGTTAACTATGTAATCGGTATGTATGAAATGTCATCTTGTATCTAAGTTTGACATGAGCTGGTATTCATTAGTCTTTAGTAAATGATTAAATCGTAAAAGTTGCAATTCTAAGACAGGCAATCCTTTTATTTTTTCATTTAAAAAAGCATACTTTGAAGTTGGAAAACAAGATATATAGCAATTACATAGATTTTATTACAGATTATGAATTTTGACTTAACATGATGTGAATTTGACGAGATAGATTTTTACCACATGCCCTGACCATGACATTAAGGGGAGGGGGGTTAATGGAAACATCAAACTGTAGTACTGTAGTACTGCAGGATGTTGCATATTAAGACATTAAGAGAAAAAAGACTCATAATGCTAGTCTGTGCTTTAGCACTGAGCTCAGTGCCCAAACATTTGCTTCTAAGATACCACAATGTAATCTACTGCCACATCTGACATTCACAAGAGGCCCAATCTTTGTTAATGACCTCAGAGAGCTTTCCAACTTTTTAAGAGAATTTCAATAAAAGGACTGTAGGATTATAATTACACACATGAAAGATGTAACAAATAAGCTAGAACTGGGTCTTAGTTCAGTTTTCCTCTCAGTATCTCATGCTGTGTAGTTGGTTGATATGAATTTCTGTGTCCATAAGAGTAACAGTATACAATGCATGTGATTTTAGAATAGCACTGAAGAAGTAAAGCTTAATATTTTGCAAAGCACTTAAGCACTCAATTTGAAGTCATTGTTGTCGGAGCTGAGAGGATAATTTTTAACTTCAAAGAATGAAAAAAAGTGTTTATGCTTCCAGTTTAGGACTCTATCTTTGAATAAATCTGCGTGGCTCTTCACCATTGCCTTGCGTCTCTCATCGTTGGTCTCAGTCTGAATCTGCAATGGATTTTATGCAACAACCACCTTTGACGTTCTCAGATAATCAGGGTCAAATTCTGCTCTATCTCAACATCTGAAAGCAAATTGAAAGGACTCATCTTCCTTAGTAGAGAGTGTGAGCTTATAAAAGTGTTGCTTTAATTGAAGGAGTTATAGTAACTTACTCTAGTAATGTAAGTTCTGCAAACCACTTTATCAATATGAGAAAAGGTAATCAGTTAAATCACTCCATAACTAAAACAACAATATTGTAATCCAATGCTGTCATTTCCCAAATGTAATAGAAAGAATATGGTCCCTGTGTTCATTACAATTTTATTTTCTTGTGGTAAATACAGTATGAAACTGTCTCTTGTGCTATTTATGGTCATCAGAACAAAAATAACACGAAAGCAGTTTAAAGTCATTTTGTGTTATTTTTATTCAGAATAGTTTACAGCAAGCCTGGTCAGTCAGACTAATTAACCCGGTGGACATGTCAGATTAGTCTGGAACGGAGCAGTGAGAGTCTGATTTTAAAGATGAGTCTAACTAACTAGCAGAAACCAATAAGATAACTACAGATGTGACGCAAAAACATTGTCTCTCAAAAAGTGAAGCTGTTACAGCAGCCAGTTCCTTCGGTTTTCACTTTGTGGTCAGAAGTTTAAGTAAAAAGTAAAGTAAAAATAGTAAAGATTGCAGTTTTTAAAGGCCAAGAAACAACAGATCTGATGTAGAATCTGATCAACAGGAAAACAGATTATATGAAATTGTTGCATTTACGTCTTGTTGAAATCAATGGGTCTGGACAAACTTCTTGCAAGCTTCCCACAAACATTCCCTTCTGGGAAAAGTTACATCTCTGGTTTGTCAGGTTCGTCCGCATATAGATTCACCTGGAAACATACAGCACACATTTCATGTGTATGTAGCAGGGGCAGCTGACTTGGACACACACAAACAATAAAACAATTCAATAAATGATACACTTTACCCACGAAGGAGCCAGAAGTCCAGAAAACATACAAAGCAAAACAACGATCTTTGAGCTCATTAGAGCAGCAACTGCAGTTTACTGCCTGGCTTGTTTATGCAGGGGATACTTCTGGTACAAATAGTCCCATGACTATTCAGTGTCCCCAGTTTGGTGGTCTGTAGAGGGACCCTCAATACAGCTAATATGATAAAAAAGCAACAAAAAAGGATTAGAGTTGGATAAAATCATTTATTTTGGCTCATTGATGTTGCTGTTGATTAATTTGTCACCTCCTTGATTTATTGTTGATGTGCTTTTAAAGTGATTTTGGAAGACCTCCCACACCTGGGAACATTCATCACTTTTGCATGTTTCTTTATTTCTGGTGGCTCCCATATGGTTTGTGCCAGTACCTTAGAAATTGCTTCCAAGACATTTCCAATCAGACAGAGGTCAGTGAATAAGTTTTTTTTTTTTATCTTCCCTTGGATTTTTTGTTTGAACTAGACATGATGGCTTACTTTTTGAGATTTTCTAGATAGTTTTTGTGTTGTCAAAGAGTTCTTTTCATTCAATTTCCAAAAGATTTGTCAGGTTCAAGTTGATTCATTTAAAAAAAAAAAACAAACAAATGAAATAATGGAGATGATTGTTGTTTCACAGACAGCTCGGTTGGCCTTTAACCATTCCTTAAATAATTTAGGATTTAAAAACTTCCCTTATTTACTCCGTCTGAAATTGAAATTTGTTTGATAATTTAAAACAGTTAAGTGTGAATGATGAAAATCAGTTAAAGCACATTTTTACAGCTCTATAAATGAGGGTTTAAAACAGTTTTACATGGAAAAAGGAACTTGGTAAATGATAAAGAAGATGGAAGTTTAGCCTTTTTGAAAACAAGTGACTTGCCTCATTCTCTGGACTCCTTTTTTTCCGTTTATGGATGTTTAAATTTTGAATGTATGGAAGAGGGAATATTAGCTTGTCTCCAGAAGTGGTTGAAAAGGCTTTAAGATTATGAAGACACTGTCACAGTCTTCGAGCATGAAGTTTTCAGAAACACAGAAAAATGGTTTACAAAGTTTACAGAAGTTTTTTTTTGCCATCTCCTACTTTTTTCACACTGTAATAAAGGTGTGTATTTTTTGTTCTTTTCTTGCCTTTTTTACAATAAAGCAAACTGGAAACAAAACATTTTCACTCACACGTCAATGATTTCTCAACTTTTTAGAGAGATAACGTAAGAATCAACATCATTAAACAAGCGTCCTGTGCATTGCTGCCTCTGCCTAATCAGGATCATTATACGCCTTGTTAAAAAAACAAACAAGAGTGTGGGAAGTCACAGAAAATGTGTTTCTAATTTCCGTCCTGCTCTGCTAAATTAAACAGTAGAGATCAGAGAGGGTGTTTCATTGAAATATTAACACAGGTGATCAAAAAGTCTCCAAGGCATCCTCTGGAATAGCTCTGCTAACACTTCTTCAACCTGCAACAGGGAACCTGCTCTGTGTCTCTGACTGCTCGATGATTTAAACCAGCAGCCATTAAAAAAAAGAAAAGCCTTCCCTTAATTTGTCCCATGTGCCTGAAGAGAAGAAACAAGCATGAAGGTGTCAAAAAAGCTGCCTTCTAGCTAATCTGTTAGTAATAGAACTGCTTTGCGACCAAATGATTCATATCAAGGAGAGATAGCAAAGGTCATTGGGTGGAACTGAGTTCTTTTTTTTTAAAGTTTTTCCAGGTGTTTTTGACCAGGAAAGAGCAAAAAAATCCTCTCTCACTTCTCTGAGAGAGGATTACAGAAATTAGAAGGTACCTGTTGCAAACTTTCTCATTTGTTAGAAATAAAGATGAATAAGCGCAGTGGCCCCCCCATCCCCCCACCTCCCTCTTCTTTCATGCCCCTAGACGCCGGCCCTGCCCAGGATAAAATGCAGGCCAGCTCAGCCCGTACCGGCACAGGGGAGATGACTGACTGACTGCACACAGCAGAGCGTGAGGCCGGTAGATTACTGCTGTGCTGCCCTATGCTAGCTCTCTCACACACTCACTGGCTGCTGCTCACTCTGACACACACACACACACACACCCACTGCCTCCCTCTCTCACTGTCGCAGACTTACACTGGGTCACTCCCACCCATACTTGCTCCCTCTCTATTTCTCGCAGTATCATACACACACACACTCACGGGTTTACACACACCGACACACACACAGAGTCAGTCACCAACAACTCTCATTCAACCCTCTCTCAGCCACGGGTGAGCAGCTCAAACAGGCAACTTCTTTTTATCAAGCTGGAAAGAGCAGAGCATCGCAAGGTGCACACACTCACCCTAACATCAAGACATAGGCTTGTTAATTTAGAGTAAACTCACAAAGATTGCGTTCATGTTTATCCTTAAACATCTTAGGACTCTGTCCACTGACCAGTGAGGAAGACATCGAGGAAGAAGAAGGAGCAGTATCAAGGATGGACTTGAGAGAGTGGACTTTGTTTTTGGAGCAGAACAAGTGAGTCTAAAGCCAAAGATGACAACAAGAGAGACTTTGGCAACTTTGATTCCATAGGAATGGCCTGCTTTTCATCTCAAAGTGGAGATTATTAGTGACATCCAGAGGATCTGCTGTGATTGCCATTCCCCTCCCTTCCATCTGCAAGACTCCCACCCTCCACACTGACATCTCTTGATCATCAGCATGTCTACAGCTTGCACAAGGTGCACCTTGGGAGCCTGACCCACCATGTACAGATGGACGTCATTCGCACTTCATCTGTGCCCTAAGCCTAACTCCAGAACCACCACCACTGCCACCTCGACTGGGACGTTCGTCCCTCTTCCCACTGCATCCTCCTTTACCCTAATATGCCTCTCCCTGCTGCTGTTCACCACTGACAGGGCCACAGGGGCCTGTCCTCCTCGAGCAGGGCATGAACCCCTTCAGGGAGTGGAGAATGGCATCAACTGTTCATGGACTTTGGAAAGGCACACGCGTAGTTACAATCACCTGGAGGGTGATGTCAGACTCCGGCGGCTTTATTCAGCCAACAAGTTTTTTCTCTGTATCGACAAATCCGGAAAAGTGGATGGCACTCGGCGAAAAAACTATGCTGATAGTAAGTAGCTGTTCTGTCTCTGGAAAAAAGAAAAAGTCTTTTTTTTATATCTTGTGACATCTCAACTTTTATGGTTGAACTTTGTCATCTGATTGATTTTATAGCTCATGGGAATCTCCAAAGGTTATATTACCAGAGAGCTATTTTTGTTGTGTTTGAATCATGAGAGAGGCGTTGCTAAGTAGGAAGGGAATACCCTTGTGTGGAAATAGGCTAATGGGAGAGCAGGCACTGAGGAAAGACATTGAGCATCAGTTGGTGTTGCACATTAGGGTTGGAAAAATGTCTCAGTATCATTGGCAATTAACTTGTCAGAGTTGTGCTGAAAGTGCAGCAGGCCTTAAGTAAGCAGGTGTTAACTACAGCGCGGGTGTTGTTTCATAAAATGTAAACACAGATTAAATTTTGTTGTTCACAGGTTGTTCTCTTGGTAATCATACTAATCTTTGTCTCTACTTTTGCTTTTTCATTAGAAAAAAAAATCTGTAAAAGAACACACTACAAATCAACAAAATCTTATAAGAAACAACTCACACTTGGAAGCACTGAAAGTCAGCAAACTTAGTGTACAGCCTTATTTCCTGTGCAAAAAATACAATATAGTCAATAAATCATAGTTTCAGGTCAGTTCGCGTCTTTACCTGTTTGTCCTATTTTGTACCTTGTCATTTTGTTTCTTATTAATCCCTCTTCACCTTTATATTCTATTCTATAATCATGTATGGGTGAATTTAATATCTAGCTACCTGATTTGTTAGTTAGATGTTTGGGATGAAAGAAAACATACTTTCATTTAAAGAAATGTTCAATTTAGGCACATTGCTTTCTAACAAGATTATGTTACATTCTGTTCCTATCAATTTTAATTCCAGTTTTCGTATTTGAGTTTTAAAATTGATAAAATATGTTAGTCTATTACCCCAGACCAAACTCTTGTAGGTAAGCAGTTTCTGCTGTTCTCATATAACTATGTAAACATTTTAGAGAAATTCAGTTTGGATAATTGAAAGAAACTGACTTAAAGAAAAGACAGGTCTGTCTGTTTCCTTTTCCACTGAGTTAAACAGGTATTTGAAAATGTTAGATGAAATATCTGTATATTTACGGATGTGCTCCTTTTTAAATCATAATTCAATGAAATTATATTTATTTTCCAGAAGAGTTTTTATCACACTCTGCTTCCATTATACTACTTTCATTATTTGCTGAGCTGCTCCTCTCATAGACAAGCGTATCCTCCTGATATATATCTGATTAAAAACCAAATAACTCTGAATTTGTGCTGGTGCACAAAAGCGATACTAAATGTATGCAAAATATTCCTTATGATTCCAAGCAGGCTATTATTACATTAATAACAATATGCAACAAGTTTTTCCTCTGTAGTTTGCCTGTTAAAAGCTGAACAAAACCAAAGAAATAAAACTGGCCATGATCTGACCTCCCTCTCTATTGGTCACATGGTGACTGAATGACTGGATAGCTCTTAGAGACATTTTTCGCCTTTGACGGTAATATTTATGTATTTGGTTGTTATTACCTTTTTAGACATGTAGCTGAGTCAGACTTTTTCCATTTAGCTACTGAGGGAAAGGCAGCTGCTTGGTCGAGCAGACGGGCCAGTTAGTCTGATTCCAATGTTTCCCTGAATAGACTGGCAGATATTTGTTTACCTGTCATTAACAGTCACCCGGCAAAGTTTTCAAAATCTGCTTATAATTGCCTAAGCTCATGCTAAGATTAAGTATCCCCATATCGATTTTTGATTTGATTGTGACATTATCCATTCATTAAGGCCAATTTATGTCAGCTGAAGCAGGAAATGAATCCACCAAGTGATTAATAAATTTGATGGGTTTTACAGAAGTTGCCATATTAAGTAAATAGAATAAGTGGTGATTTTTTAAATTCATGGCTTTTGCTTTCAAAAATTACTTTGACTTAGCAGAAACCCTTGTCTGCTTATATGAAATTTTCTTCTACATTTTATCCACCATTCATTAACTTTACAGGAAAAATGAATTCTTTGTATCTGCATCGTGAACTGAGCACAGTGCCAAACAAGCAGTCATCTAGGCTTTTCATCAAATTTACCAAAAAGGATATTGGGGTTAGTCTGTTGTGCCTTTTGCTGTGATGGATCTGGTTTGAGACAGATAGGGAGGCTTTTACACCCACTACAGATTGAAGTGTCACTGTTTAGCGGGCTTCAGCTCGGCCTCAGACTCTTGTCGACACCGCCACATTACCCTCTCACCTCCACCCCACTCAGTTTTTCCAGCTCCTACTCCCAGCACCCTCTCAGGTGCAAAAACAGTTGGAATTAGTCAACAGACTCTCTGCTAATTGAGGGTGGAAAATATTGTATCAGTCCCAAGGGAGCTGGGGCATGGAACAGCTGAGGAAGAAGCAAGAGGGGAGAAAGTCGAACTTGGATGGAGGGATTAAAGACTTGGACACAGTTAAAGAGAAATGCCAAGCTTGTTTGGCACGGTAGTTTGTGTTTGTCTTATGCTCTTTAGCCTAACTCTGGCAAAAATTGGTACATAATTGTGTTCATTTTGCATTTTAGCAGTTTAATAGAATTTAAATCAATCCCCTTAAAGTTGGTACGGAGCAAAGTCTGGAAACTTTTTTTCAAAGTGATGACATTTTCAAAACCCCCTCCTCTTCACACACATATACAAACCACAAACACACACACAAACTAAATTGAGAGGATAGGGTATAATTTTTCAAATCTCCAAAGTGTTCCAAGAAAAATGCTCTGCCTCCACACTTGAAAATGTACACAATCACACTATAAAAGACAAACACTCACTCCTCAGATAGCCATCTATGAAGTTTATCAGAATTAAACCAGCTGTCGACTGATTTATTGTAAAGTTTTGATTAATAAAAACAAAACAATAAAATTGTTGAAGGTTAGTATACAAATAGTAGTATGTATCATCATAAACCACTTTATTCTACAAGTTACAGAAACAGAGTGAACAAAGTACAGCTGTTCCAGGGGCCAAAAGGGAGGACTTTGTGTTTTCTTTTAATCTATGGCTAAGACGAAACAGGGGAAAAACACACCTAAGTGTTTAGAAAAGCAGCAGAGGCAGGTACACATCATATCCTGTCCAGGGCCATCGGTCACAGGCTGCTAATTAGGCTGAGCTACAGGACAGCAGCTGCACTGGCACGCCCAGCGACTGCCTCATGATCAATTACAACAGAGAATGCTGAGTCAAGTTCTACTGACAGATGAAGCTATGTAATTCTACTTTGCTTGTATTCACTCTTTATTTCTCTTGTTTTGTTTCACAGTTCTTTTTCAGGCAGGTTTCAGGCAAATTTTATAATGAGATATGAATGAATCTAATTTTATATTTGGGTGTAAAAGGCTAGTTGCAACAGAAGTGAAGGCATCTAGTGTGAATTTTACTTTAAAACTAATGCTGAATTTCTTTTTGCTAAAATTAACAAACTGAATATACCTTCGAGGATCCATAAAGTACAACTGAATTGAATAAAATTATGATGTCTTTAGTGGTTGATTCAAGGCTGTTTGTGTAATAATAAACACGATAGGGCTATAGATTTATCCTATGGGTCTGAACACAGATTAGTCCTGCATCCAAGAGATGAATTTCCAACATTTGCATATCAACTGTACTTTGTGTAGATGCTGGGCAAAAGATTCCCATTATTGAAGAGATTCCCATTATTGAAGAGATTCCCATTATTGAACAAGTGTGGTACAATGTGACCTGAGTTACTCAGTGGTTAAGCTTGATCAATTGTCTTCCAATGGAATAAAAACAATATATTTTTTAATTTATCATGATCTAATGTATTTTTCTTTTCCTGATTAGGCACTACATTTTAGGTGGACTGTTGTGGATATTCTGTTGTGGATATTTTTTAATTTTTATGTGGATCTTTCTTTCTCTTCTACTTAATTCTTACAGTTAGGAAAGACTACTCAAAACTGTATCAAAGAATAAAAATAAAATATTCTCAAAATTCATTTTCATACACATAAAGGACATGAAGGAAAGCCCAATTTGGCCGTTTTAACTTATAAGCAACATCTGTTTTACATTAAATACTGAAAAAGATGTCTCAATATGAAATTCTTCAACTTTGGATAAACTCTGCTAGCCCCATAAAACAGGCTGCAGAAGTTGCACTGGAGTTCTCCTCTGCCTCTTAAGCAGTGCAACTCTCACAGCTGGGGTGTGTTGTATTTACTGACTTTCCAGTGATGTGCAACGTGTTCCTTTTTGAAGCATGAGTTTTCCGACTTCTTAAAAATGTTTGACTTGGAAAGAAACCCTAAGGAAAAACCAACACCACACTGAAACATGTTGTGGAAATGTTTCAAGCCTGTTGTCGACAGGGGGAAGCTGTCCATCAGGAAAAGGAGTGACTGATGTGAAGCTGAGCCTCGTTAAAGAAGGGAGGAGATTCACAGATGTGAAGTTATACCCAGCTTTAACAAATAGACTGAAAAAAAGTGAAGTAGAGAATTTAGTTAAATGGGAGGATTTCTGTTGTTTGCACTGCAGAGCGTTTGTATAGATGAGTAAATTTGTTTTTTAAATCCGGAACTGATTTCATGTCCTGCAGATTTTACGAGGGAAAATGAAACTTCTATTACTTTTAAGTTTATCTGTACTTCCAATACCTTATATCACTGCATAATATTATCAGGAG
>JAUZNJ010001205.1:0-18775 GCA_034780135.1 Jordanella pulchra
GATGGATGGATGGATGGATGGATGGATGGATGGATGGATGGATGGATGGATGGGTGATAAGACTGACGGGTGAAAGGTTTGGCAGTAAGAACTGATTCTATATTTTTCACTTCAAGAAAAAAATATCTTGTATCAATGTATCAGTAACTAAATCTATCTGTCTGTTTCTTTGCTCCTTTTCTCTTACTTTTTGTAGATTTTCTGCAACAGGCTAAAATCTGCAGTTTTAGTTTTATAGATTCTTCTAAGTGGATGTTGTAAGGCAGCGAGGAGGAGTCAGGTTAACCTGCCCTTGACCTATGAGGTTTAAATTTGATTGGCACAGTCTGTTTGATGAGAGTCTATCCTGCCTTCTTCACCTCTGCCCGATAAAATCTCACAGGAAAACTTTTTCTAGTCTTCAGGCTTTCAAGAGAATCACTGAAAATGGTGAATCCTCTGACGCTTTCCAGAAAGAGTTAAAAAGCTTTTCTAGCGTAGCTAAAAAATGGTGTAACCTATCACATAGTTTGCACTTCTTAAACATTTTTTATCAAGTAAAAAGGTTGGTCCCCTGGTTAGCACAATGATGCAGCCATGAAGCAGTTACTGTGAAGTGGAAGGGTAGCTCTCCCTTTAAAACCTCGATCCATCCTGAGATACATTGAGCTCATTATACGGGTCATGAGCCCAGGGGGGAGTTTGGGCTCATCACGCAATGAGCATGATAACACAGAACATAAGTCACACAGGCTTTCATTAGACCAACAATACTAATTGACAATACTAAAATTGACTGTGGCCTGGATGTTTAGCAATGTGTTTCCAAACAGTTTCCAGTCAGTTTGTTTGGTATTTTATCAAGTATTTACTGAATTCGTAAGGGTGATCTTATTGAAAACCTTTCCAGGCGTTTTGGAGAAGTTTTCATCTACATCTGCTTCTATGCTTTATTTCTATCCAACTCATATCTGCCTGTTGCAACACATTGTGCTTAAAGACGACAGATGTGGAGTAACTGGTGAGAAAAACACTTCAGCAACACTTGAAGAGCAGGAACTTTATTTAAGAGCAACTTGTTTCAGATGTGGTCTTCTTAGGGGTCGTTTACAACTAAACACAAGGTTTGGTTTTAAATAAAAGGTAAAATGTGGATTTAGAGTAACATTAGGCCTGAAGAGCTACCGCAGCCAGAGGAAAGTCAGTATCTGTGCTTGGTTTCATCTGAGAATTATATAAATAGGACAGAAGACCAAAACCTGACACATTGGTAGAAATATATAGTTAGTTAGATAGTTGATCATCAACTGAAGAGATTTTTTTGTACAGTATTTCTGAAAGAACACCATTTTGTGCTGAAATCCTACTTTCTGTTGCTTAAACTTTATTTCTTTAGTAAGAAATGGCAATGGGCTTACTTGTGTCTATTTCTGAAAACAGCAATTAATAAAGCTACTACTGGCATTGACTTTGAGTACTCCGGTTTATTTCTTTATATGGAGAGTATGCCTGGCTAAGTTCCCAAGTTGTGTTTCCGTTGACCTTTTCTATTTTTTTTCTGTGTTACCAATAACTCTTGTCTTAGTTCAATTATGTTTAACATTGTCTTTTTTCTGAACAAAACCAATATAAGGAGCCAATGCTGCATTTCCAGCTAAGTGTTATTCTTTTTACTTTTCTAACTCTTTAAGAGTATCACTGGCTCAGTCCCCCTGTGTTTAGCTGTGTCTCTTCCATGGACAAAACACTGACAGAGCCACTTCCTCCATTATCTTTGACACGCTAATAGAAAGCATACCTTGTATTTTTCTTTTGTCTCTTTTGAGTCCTCACAACTTCTCTCAAAACTCTCAACTTCTGTTGCAGCTGATGGCTGCTTAAAGTTAAACTGATTTTGCATCAAACGTCTTCCTTAATGTGTTCCTCTCCACATTCTCCAGAAAGTTGACCTTGGGAATTTAAACCTTGTTTACTAAATTATTTTTGGGGATGTCCAATATAGAAGAATAAAACTTACTCAGCAGATACAAATGTACAAAAAGTACAGGAAGAGAAAAAGTAGACATAATTATGTTTATAAAGGAGAATCTGTTACAGGGATGTGGAAATGGCTCCTGCTCTCTCTAAAGCCTGTCTTGTGTGGCTGGCTAATGTAGTCGCTTCTTCCTCATGTGAGGTACTGATGGCATCTCATTTAGACAGTGTGAGAAGAAAAAAAGGTTGAGTAGCAGATATCTGAGATGTTAAAGTTTAGTTTCTTTGCCACCTTGATAACTGGTTGTATGAGTTTAGTAATCAACCGACCTGCTTTTGATGGGATCTGGGTGTATTCATGCCGAGAAAGAAAACTTACAGCAAAGCGAAGCGTGTGAGGAATGCTTTGCTCCCATTGGTCAGAAACGACCACAGAACCAAAAATGGAGGAAAATTACCATAAGAGTCCAGCATGCAGCACCTCTTTTTTGTATATTTATTCTCTTATTACAGCCGCAAAATCATTGATTGTCACAAGCATTACTTTTAATGTGGATTTTTTTTTAGACTCTTTATATCTGTTTACAACATTGTCAAACAATGTGTCCTGGGGCAGTGTGCTGGCAGCAGCAGTACTAAGCAACACACCACATATTAGGTATGACTGGGATACTGTGTTTACTACTACTGTGGCTTACTTAGTCCAAAAAAATAAAACATATACTTTCTGTATTTTGGTCAAACTGAAGCTGGTTTGTGTTCATACCAGAAGCAAACCAAGGATATCATCAAAGTGGGTTTTAGACTGGTTCTTTGGTCCAGACCAGGTTTCGCTTATCTTTATTCAGTAAAGTTCTGGACGAAGGACTCAACTGAACTCTGATCCGTCGAATCTGGCAAGTTTGAATACATCCTAAATCTGATCATAGCTTTGATTTGTATTGGCCTAAACTGGATCAGTTTGAATTGTGTTTGGACCCATAATTAAATTTAAACTTGACTGCTGGAGATAAACACTAGCCCCGCCCTAACCCTGACAAGAAGGATGGATAGGTATAAAGACTGTCCAATAGGAGAAACTTACTAATCAGAAAGGCTTTAAAAGATAAGTAAGTTAATATAGAATAAATTAGAGGTGATTCAAGACTTCTTGATGTTCTGTACATTAAAATAGTTGAACATCAAAGTTTAGGAGGACCGGTGAAAGGTCCTGGTCCTGTGTGTGTCTGTTTCATTTGGTTTCTATACTGTAATTACTCAGATGGGACTCAAAGTGAGGCTCTCTCCCTCTACTGCTCTCTCTTTCACTCCAAGTCTGTGATTTCATGTATAATTACTTGCATAATTATAGTTCCCTCCATTCCACTGTTTCAGGAGGTCTGTTTCTGTCTCACTTGGCTCACACATACACAGCTCACCCCCTCATAAATCTACCTCCCCCCTTTGCCTGCTGCTGAAACCTGTCACTTCTCTTTGTCTCGTCGTCGCCGTCTCAGGCAGGCCTGTTCTAATATTGGAAAAACAGCAGAGCAGATACAGTGCTGGTTTACTCCTGCACTTCCATAACTCCATGTTAATTAAGCAGTCACACATCACAAACCTGACGAGCCTTAAGGTTTGTCAAAAGGAATGTGGGGGGAAGACAAAACACTCCATATTTCCTTTTTTGTCATTTTATTTCTGTAAGTGCTCTAAGGTTTGTGTGCATGCATAAACACCGACTGCAGCTCTGCAAAACCCCAAACCATCTCCTGTTTGTAAAGTTTCAAAAGGCTGGCGGATGATGCCGGTAGACACAATTAATGTGATTGCTTAGCAACTGACTTTTAAGGTGAGGAGAGCTGAAGCTAAATATCGAGGTTATGTGCTGTCTTTCTTGAGGATGTGTTTTTTTTATTTCCCCAAACCTCCATGCTACGCAATGCGCAGTGGATCCCCAGTTCTGCTTTCATGTGTCAATCAGCAGAGGAGCACGCCAGGCTGCATCTTGCGTTAACTGACAAAAACGTTATGTCAACATCCTCACACACGTAAACATGGAGCTGAAGTTGCAGGCACTGTGTTTTTACTCAGCATCCAGTCTTGGCCCAGTTTCAGTCGTCTGGAGGACGCTTCTGCACGATCTGGGCATGGATGCATGTGAAGGAGGGAAGGCGGAGGGCTCTACATTTTGTGGATCCCTTCAGGCTTTCAGTGTCAAGCTTTGCAAAGGTGTTCAGTCATATCTAATGGCTTTATGTTTCAGAATTGTTTCATTTCTGTTTATTTATCTTGAACAACCAATAATATGAACAGAAAATAACAGACAGAAATAACTGGCTTGTTAATTTTATTCATTTTCTTGAAATGGGAGCAGGTGGTAAAAGTTATGATTTTCTGCCCCCTTTATAAATGTCAATATACAATATTTCAAGTCTTCAATTGGATAAACCTTTAAAATATTCCCACAGGAATTGACCCCTCCCATCTCCATCAATGATCACATTACCATTAACACATTATTTTTATTTTTAACAATATCATGTAATGCTTTTAGAGTCCCTGTTCTATAAAAACATATGTTCTCATCAGTTCATCTCTGCACCTTTTTTTATATATTACATTTCTAATATGATTAATTCCATCATTTAATCCTTATTCATCTGAAAAGCTTGGGATCTATTATCTCTATCTCCTCAGATATATATCTATATATCTCCTCAGACTTTCTGAAGATCTCTCAGTTTTTCACCATAGCCTAGAATATTAGGACTTCCTCTTTCAACCTAAGTTTACTAGTTTCCTCAACCTTTTTCTTTTAAGGGATGGTTACAGGTTTTTGGACATGAAGTTGTGTGAAACATTTCCCGTCTGTAGCTGAGATGCAACAGTGTCCCTACCATCACAGAGCCTCCTGCTACAAGTAACAATTTGTGACAGGATCCTCTAAAATTGTTAAAATAGCCACAAAAAACATTCATAGTTTTTCTAGCTTAAAAACCTTTAATTATTTACCCCCCAGTACAGCACATGAGTTTTTAGTCGATGTTGCTAAAGCCACAGGCGAATAAAAACATAAGAAATGTAAAGTTTGCTAGAGACATTATTTTCCCAGTTTTTCTGTACACCATAGAAAACAGGACATAAGTAAACTGGTTTGGAAAAGAAACTTCTTGATTATTGCTGCACCAACTGTAATTTGAGAATCCTTTTCAATTCCTCTTAAATTTTTTACTCAGGTGAGGCTGCTGCAATGCTGTTTGGAGTTGAAAATCAATCTTTGTATCGGTAGAGGCAGCAATGACACATGAACCAATAACCCTTGCTGTCTTCTTTTATACTTAATTCATTATATAACTTTTATTATTCTAAATGGTGCAGCCCATTCATATTTAACAACGTCCACGCAGCAGAGGAAGGGAGCGTTATGATTCAACCAGCTGGTTTCTCCTCCATGATACAAATGAAAACATCAGACAAACAGCTCCCCTCTCCATATTCACACCACACAGACTCACAGTTACTTATCTGCTTGAGGCACATCTTTGCTTTGACTTTTCATCCAAGCAGAGCATAAGACCTACTGAGCACTTCACATTTATTGACAACCCTCTAAAGGTGCTTAAATGGATTTAGAATAAACTCAGCTTCACTTGTGAAAATTGCAGAAAAATCCAACTGTTCATTTGTTTGACTTACATTTTTTGTCACATAAACATTTGAAGTTTCTTGAACACTAGAAAATGTTTTGATCAGAGGATGATTATGTAGAAATGATCCTTAAGTCCACTGCTGAGTATGGTGGACCTGGGAACTTTGTGGATATTGGAACAATTTAGAATAGAGAATTATGGTTTGTTTTTGTCAACAACATGATAAATGAATACATTTATCAATCTTCCATGGTCTTATAACCTCAACCTTTCTGAGCTGCTTCACTCCCATACAAAGCTGCTTCACTGCCTGCTCCCTTAGCTCTGCTAACCAACAACTCCTTACTGTCACTGAACTAAGAGGAGACTGTGCCTTCGCTCCAAGGTTGTGGATTGATCTCCCCTTTTATGTCAGACAGGCCTTCTATCTATAACCTGAATCTATGTATATACGGCAGTTAAATAACCTTTGTTATTTTAAGGTACTTTATAAATACAGGTGAAGTGTTATGGTATGGAAGTGGCATCAGACCTGCACCAGTCCAAACACAGTGCTGTTAAACCATCATTAGCCCCACAACACCATATTTCCCACTGATTTAATAGGATACAAACCGTCAGAAGTAAACCATTTAGAATTATTTAACTATATGAACACTATATGGATGCTGAACTGGATCTGGTCCGTTAAGCTCCACCTTGCCAGTCAAGTTTCAGACTTACAGAATATGCTTTTACTGGTTTTCCTAATCAGAAATCCTAACTTCAGAGAGCAAAGATAATGAATCATACATCCTAATGGTTAAAGAGGGATGTGCATTGTATTATATTAGTGTCATGTTGGCAATTTTGCAAATATTAAAGACTTTATAAGTTCTAAAAATAAAATATTTCTTAGCACGGATATAGAATAAAAGTTCTAAATTTGACGTTGGATTTTTTTTGTAATAAAATGTTCCCAGTTCTGATTAAGCTGCTGCCATAAAAAATAAAAACCTCTGCTGTTTGCAACAAAAACACCCTTTCTATTCATTTCACAGTGGATTTAAGATGTTTTTTATCCTTATTTAATTTCAATGGGAGACACTGGAACAAAAAAAAACATTTTAAGTCTATTTCTTTTGACATACTATATCTAAGTAAATGGAGTCACTTTAATTTCTGGATCATTTGGCATAATGGGTCTCTCATATCCTCTTTGGGTCTTTCCTGGATTCTTTCCATCAGATCTGTCTTCTCTTTCTAGACTTAAAACAAACTGCAAAATAACGCAACAGTCAGATTCCAGGACTGAAAGGGAGAAAAACTTTCCCTTTAAAAGATTTCAAGCCAGTCTATTAAAGACGTGAGGGTGCAGTCCCTTTTGATGGTCAGCTGAGGTCCTAGTCCCTGTGCTCTTACCCCCTCTGCTGGAGAGACTATGACCCTTATGCAGACCAGGGTCCTGCTGTCACAGATTTTGCGCTTCATTTGATCATTGCACACATCTCCATCAGTCACAGAGCTCAGGGTAACTTTGTGCGCCTGTTGGGGCTGCAGCCCAACCGGCACCTCGGTGAGGCTTTAATTTGCCTTGTCCCAGCAGAGACGGTGCTCTGTTTGTTTTGCGGGTGTGCAAATTATTCGTTTGCTCAGTAATGACGTGGGAGAGCTAATTAGGGCAGTGTTGATGGGTGCATTAATTAGTCTCTAGCGTGTGATGCTAATGAGACCCTGATTTGGAGTGTGTGTTTGTGTTTGCATGAGTGTAAGTCATGTATCTGTGAAGGCCCTGCACTGTAGGTCATGCCATGAGGAATGTATTATCAGAGCATGTGTGTTCAGATGATGGACGCAGAAGCACCATATCTGTGTATAAGAGCCTCTTTAATCCCTGTTATTCCAGCATGTCGTCCATGCCTGGCTGAATATTGATCCCTCCACTGAACCATCACACACTCTGGAAGCAGAGGAGTATAGAAGGGGTCCGTCACACTGTGTTGGCTTTGGTGCTACAGCTGCGTCACTATCATAAATTCATCCTGAGCTGTAAAAACATCCAGGACACACGCGGACAGAGGAAGAAAAAAAAAAGAAAAAACAGACACAGGCTGTGGTAATGGATGAGGGGCTGTTTTATAAGTGTGTTCAGTGACAGGTCCACTTTACAGAGAAGAAGGCTCCGTCTGTGTGTGGTCGGAGCAGGGGAGTCAAACTACAGAGTGGCAGCGAGGAAGGGAGAAGGTGGCGGGTTGTTGGAGGAATTTATGGCACATTACTGATTTGTCATAGCAGAAGTAAAGAATATGGGATCTGTGATGGGGGGGGTGAGGGGGGGGTCTATTCTGATCATATTTATTCATGACTATCCTGTTACACATAATCCTTTTAGTATTTCTGTTGGGCTTTCCTCTGCTGCTTCATGCTGCCGGTTCATTTCTTCATCCCTTCTTCCTTCTCCTGCACAACTGTGGAAACAAAAAACAAACAAACAAAAAAAAATCAGCTGAGGAGACCAAACAAAATCAGCCCTGTGCATGAGTATTTAACCCCCCCCAAGATTTTTTTTTTATTTAAATCAAAATAATCAAAATAACATCAGTGACATCATGTGACATATCAGACGTCTGCAGCCTACAGCTCCAGGGGTCACATGGGAATTTTTGGCCCCTCCACTGTGGCTTTAAAAGGAAAAAAAAATCTAAGAAAGTCTTATAACTATAAAGGAAATAAGGAGGGTTAATTTTAGTGGTTGTTTTGAACGTTTTATCTGATCTCAGGATAGAAAATATACATTTTTGAATGTTCAGTTTTAATGTAAAAAATGTCAACTATTTCTATTATGAATGTGTGGAGAAAAAAAATAGAAAATAGAGTGAGACAAATTTAGAGTTGGCAGGAAAGAAGTCAAAGAAAACCTGGTATTGGACAGTAAACAAGGAAAACTGTCCCCAGCAGTAAATTAATCTGATAATAATCACTTTAAGGAGACTCTCTAGAGGAAATCCAACAGAAGTTAGACTGGATCCCTTAAAAAAAGCAAATTCTATTTGAAATATGGTTTAATTTTGAATTAATAAATGAATGAGGCAGTAAAAATGAGCGATTGCATCAGCTAGATGTTAAGGGGATATCTGTGAGACACTCCAGGCTGTCAGCTTGAGCAGATTTATCCATGATCTACAGCACAGGCGAAAAAACATCCCGGGCTGCAAAACTGCAGGACTCACTCTGCATATCTCAACTTCTGCTGCCTGCTTCTTTTTCAACCAACAGACACACTGCTTCAGGGTCGGACATAATACTGTTACCTTGGGAATTTTGAGCAGCAAAGTTCATGTAGTAATGGGAGTTTGGATATTAAACTTCAAGACATATACTCTAAATAATTTATCGTCATTCATGTGGGGAAATATTTACTACTTTAAGAGTGGGTCAAACTCTAACCTTCAAATTGTTGTCCCCTTATTCTCCACTGCTCTCACTTCCCCATTTCTCGCCCTCAAAATAGTTTTTTTTTTGCTCTAAGATTTGCGACTCTTCTTCTCCCTTCACTCATCTTTCCTCAGAGTATGAAAGAGACAGAAAACATCTGAATAATAACCTTTGCAGGGTCACAGGTGGCAGCATTGAAATTTCCAGTATGAAAAAAGATGTTGCATTTAAATGCAATGAGGAGTTTCACATCAAAATGATGTTATTGCAGCTGTGGTCTTAACTGATTCTGAGAAAGAATCCTTTGATCCCTATCGTTGTGAATCGTTACTTTTATATAATCCTCTTCAGATCATTCTCTGCACATCTTAGAGATGGTTGTCTGTGTAAAAAGTAGATCAACAGTCAAATTGAAAGTCTCTTTTCTATTTTTGTCCTTCATTTAAACTTTCATAAGTTGTCACCGCCGCGTCTTAATGCCTGAATGCATTCAGTCGCTGCCATATGATTGGCTGATGCGCCATGCGTGTATGTCAGAGTTGCAACACTCATGCCACAATATGTTTTAAGCATCTCCCTAATAATCTGTGGCGGCCTGGCTTAGCTTGGGCTCAAATAAAAAAACTTTAAAAGCATCAGACGCAATGGAGGATAAGGCTCTTTGTGTTGCCATAGAAAATGAGGCACATATAGTGTGAAGGAGGTATAAATTCAAATCAACATTTTGGGGAAAAAAGGGGGTTTAATGACACTTAAGGGTGACAAAATTCTGGAAATCTTTTAAGGTTTGAATCTTTATACGGGAGTTATGAGGAATTTGTTGGAATAATCCTGGAATTAAAAATACCGACGACTGGCTTGTGATTTGGGTTTTACAGCATTTTAGCATAATCTCCACTCAAAAAAAGCTGATTTCTTGTAAATACACTGAAGTACATCTACACTGTTCCTCAGTTACATGTGCTGTGCTCAGTGCAGGGTTACAAAGGCCACAGCCTCTATAAGCTCTGAGCGTTTCTCCAGCATAGTGCATGATGTCACAACCATGCTGCTGAGGCCACATGTCTGTTAATGATGTCCACTGCCTGGATGGCTTTGGTAAAAATGTAGAAACTAGGTTGGGAAGTTAGAATAAGGAAGCTATTCTATTAACAAGCTGAATGGGACTTTTTTTTTTGTAAGAGGGAATTAAGCTGCTTTTAATCTTTGATATGGTGCTTAGAAAAACATAAAATAATTTGGGAAATAATCTTTTACTCAAACACTTTTTTGTCAAAATGATCATCTGCTTTTTTTTTACATTTCAGAAAAGAAGCAACACAAAATACATATTTTAAATAATCAGCTGAATATCAACCACAAATGCTAAAACTTAACTTAAAAACACTTTTATTCAGTTCAGTTAACATCACAAGGAAGCATCTCCATTGTTTCCCCAACTAGAAGCTCCCTGTAATCCCAGTTTTGGGTATTTTAAAAGCAAATCATATTTTTAGCACTTTTTAGAGTTAAGAATATATATACATACATAATACATAAGAGTATACAGTTTAAAAATATTATAAGCCATTGCAAAGGAGAGTTAATATAATGATGGTCATTTTTTAATAAAGCATTAAAAATTTAAGGGTGGATCAAAAATCTCTACAGAGAATATTAGGGTGAGGACCAAACCAAGCAACACCAGAAGGCCCAGTTGTCAAATCTTATAAATTTTGGTTACATTTGTTGTTAAACTGGTGGAAATGTATCTATTTCTGTACAGAAATCCCAACTTAAACAGTAGAGAAGCACAGGGGTATGAAAACAAGGCCTAGGCTCACTTGTAAATCCCTTCACATTGATTGTTTGGTCCAAAGTAAGCAAAAGCAGCTTTCTCCAAACGTAATCTGGCCCTTGTTAGCAAACCTTTATATTCCTGGCACATTGAACCCAATCATCTGCTGAAAAACTGGCCAACCATTACCAGCAGCTTATAATGGACGTTGTTCAGTTAAGATAATAGTGACAAATGAAAACAACGGCCTGAGCTTCTTTATGTGATAAACCTGATCTGACTGTTAGCCCTATGAGAAAGAAAAAATTGTCAATGTTCAAAGAAACCCTCCAAAGCCCATCAGAAAGCCTACAGAACTGCTTTTTAAATCAGTCTTAGTGGATTAAAGCAAAGCCTGCTGCTGGGAAGGCAGATATAAAGACATTATGCAAAGTTCGCACCTCGAACCTCCAGCTTGCACTCCACCTCGTCCATCCCCAGTTCATTGATGGCCCTGCAGGAGTATCGACCCCCGTCAAACAGGCTTGTCTTGCGGATGTTCAGAGTCAACACCCCCTGCTTGTTCTGCATCAAGAACTTGGGGTCCCCATCGATGATCATATTGTTCTTCATCCAGATGATCTTTGGCTGAGGTGTGATGGGACAGTGGTGGAGGGATGGAGCCGGACGAGGAATTGGGGAGGAGAGGGAGAACGTAAAATCAGGTCAAAGTTTGTGGTTGAGAAAAATTCTCTGCTGAGGGATGTAAACAGTCTTCCCGCTCCGCCTCTCATTTATGCTTCTGACATAAAGATACACTTCTGCTGCAAATACATCAAAACCATTTTTATTCTTTTTCTCTCACAGTTTGACACACAAAACACTGCAGCCAGAGGAGGTAAAATATGTGCAGGAGGCGCCTTCAGAGTCTGCTGCTGCAGGGCACAATAACTTCTGTCTGTGATTCAACAGGTTTACTGTGCTGTATTTCTTTACTTTATTCTTTCAGGATTTCTTCCTCATGCTTACATAAACCTTCTAGAGGAAACATATTTGTAGAACAGTATCACAGTATATGTGCATATAAAACAGGTGAAAAAACACAATATTAATGATAGGAAGCCAATTTATTTATTTCATTGTAGATTAAATAACATACATTCGTTTTCTATTCATTTAGATTTTTTGTCTTTCTCACTTATTCTTACATTTCATGTTTATCTGTTCTATTAATTTATTATATAAAACAAGGAGAAGATATTTTCCTTGAGTAAATAAACAAATGTAATTAAATTAGATAAAGTTGTTCAAGATACTATAAGATTAGAGTCTTCTACTGATTATGTTTAAGAAATCATAATAAATTACTCCTCCTTATTTGTAATATTTTTTTCTGTTAAGTTCCAAACTGATCTTTCTATTCAAGCCTTTAAATACTAACAATAACAAACACATAAAGGACTTAAACTCTGTTTGGATTAACCAATATGCTTTCATTCACATTTACCTACTAGATTTTCCAAATTGAAAAGGAAAATGTTTCCTTTAGCTTTTAACTAACTAAAGTCAGATACCTTTGGGTTTCCACGGACGGCGCAGCTGATGGCTGTGGTGTAGCCGGCGATCACGCTTCTGTCCACCAGAGGAGCGGTGAATTTAGGAGACCGGCTCATGTCCTTCTCCTTGTAGGGTTTGGGCTGATAGATCAGACCTAAAGAAAAAGCCATGTTTAAAAAAATCAACTTGCAAAAAGCGAAGAAATGTCTGCAGCAAGGCTAAAGCAAGAAATGCTACAATTTGTGACTGAATCCATACAAACAACAAGTGATAGCTGATTACAATCCATGCTTGATTTGTTTTTTAATATCATAAAGGTTCACAGAGCAGTTTCATTCTACCCAATCCCAGTTTCAATCCAGTCAATGTCATTCATAACAGAGTCCAGGGCTTTGCAGGGATTTTATTCACCTGTTTTGGTAATGACAGCGGTGTTCTTGCTGTTGCCCGGATCGTCACTGAGGCCACAGATGTTTTCGCTGAACACTCGGAAAGAGTACTCGTTCCCCATGACCAGGTCGGACACAGTGCAGCTGGGCCTGCGGTTGTGCTCATAGACCGTGAACCACTCCTGAAACAGAGAGAGGAAGCAGCAGCTCAGAGATGCTCACACCTGAAGTTCAGGCCTAGAAATTTAACAAACCTCCATCAGCAGCATCTGGTATAGCCGTATTAACACACTATTTAACTAATCAAAGTTATTCAACTTACAGACAGTGAAACAACAAACAGCTCTAATGATGGATGAAGTTAAAAATAACCATCTACCGGAAAATATGAAAAAAATATTCAAGAAAAAAAAAAGGAAATTACAGGTTAAGAGGTATGTGTCAAAATTAAAACAGATGATTAGACTTCTGTCTATGGAGGAAAGCTCCGCTACAGTAATTAATGTCCAAACAGCGTAAAAAGATGATAACAGATTATTATCGTGCTTGAATAATCATTATTACCATCTATTACCTTTTATATCATTTAATATTATATTATTGTCTGTCCTCTTCATGGAACATACTTGTTTTTTTCATGCGTTTTATAATAAATGTTTTAGCTACATAGATTGTGTAAAATTATTCTCCCTATATTTTATCCATAAGAAAACAGTTAAACTGCTGCTCTATCCTTTGAGAGTCTGGATAATGTATATTAGGAAATATTGCTGTTACTTTCAGTAGAAATGTGAAGCAGATGTAGAGAGATTAGATTAGAAAACCCCCAAAATCTCAGAAGAACCCAACATGGTGGACTTTGACTAGGCCACTCAGGTACTTTGAAACTTTTCAGCCATTCTTTTGTAGACCTGCTTCTGTTTGGGATCATTGTTCTGATGATGATGACCCAGCTTGAAGCAAGCTTCAGCTGTCAGAGAGATGTCCTCACGTGTGAGTTGAGGACACTGTAGGGCACGAATGAGTTCATGGCTGACTCAAGTATCCATCACCGTGTTCAGCAACTGGTAAGAAGTGTTTGTGCTACTGTGCTGCGTTTGGTTTCCTCTAAACATGCCGCTGTGCATTATCCTGAAACGCATCATCCTTTCAGCGGACATTGTTCTAGCAGTTTTAAAATTAGGCCTTTCCCTTCCACTTTGTTTTGTGATTGTCTCCTCATAATGACTAAAATGCTAAGGCTTTTAGAGATGGACCTCGATTATCTTCTTAGTTCCTCTGATCAATTCAGTCTGATCAGTTGATTGATTGCTTAGACTGATTTTGTGCCAGTAATGATTCTAAACAAGCAGAAATTACATTTTAAAAGCAAGTACAAGGACAGCATTAGCAGATGAGTTGGCTTATCACGCCCACACAGTCTGACTTTGAGGTGAACTGTTTTTTTCCATTTGTGAAAAATAATCTTGTGAAAAATGTTGATGAATGGTCTGGAAATTATCTTAAAACATTTTCCTGAGCAACGGAGCAGCAACAGTTGCTTGTATGAAAACATTGCTTGTGTCTTTCTCTCTTGGCATTTTGTTTAAACAGCAGAGCTCTCCAGAGCAGCAAACTGCTTATATTGTTAGTGACTGATGCATTTAATCACCAGATCCTGGATGCTATTTTTCACTTTCACTCCTAATTCTATTCATTTAGTTTCAGCCAAGAAAAAAACACTGTAGATTTATATAATATACAATGACCCTAACTCTGTGTTATATAGATTAAAAAATTGCCAAGCTTGTAAACATGGATGCAAAAGGTTTAAGTAAACAGAAACAGTGTGAATTTAAGCTTCTATTATGCTTTAAAAAAAAGCTTTTAAAATATGTGTGGCTGCTAAATGATCGCATGTTCATCAGCAGCCTCACTAACTGTCTCTCTCTGTAATTTGGTGCCAGTGTGCAGTGAACACTTTTAGAAATGTAAAGCTGAACACAGCAAACATTTCAAACCAGCAGGGTGCAAACACAAACTATAGAGTGAAACGAAGCATTCAAAGACAGAAAACTAAAATCCATGAAATGAAAAGCAGAATGAGTCTCTGCAGAGGCTTAGAGGGCTGCTTAATTGGGTAATAACTCTTTGTGGGTTTAATATCTTTAGTGTTACATGTAGTCATTTAGATTAAAGTTTAATATGTATCAATTACAGCCTTTTAATCAAAATGAAAATATTACAATCTGTTGCAGAACAAAACTGCGACTCATATGAGGAGAGTAGCTGGATTTTAATGGTTAGCAATTCTGGGATTTTCCACTCGAACTTTTAGAAGAATAAAGAAAAACAGTGATTTTTACCATTATATAAAAAAAAAATCCCCACAGTTGGGTAGTTATATACAAAACAGTTCTGATGATGATTTCTTTTAAAGCAGGAGAATCATATATGTGTATACACATTATAATATATATGCAAGTCAACTGTCAGGGAGCATATATTATTACTGAATGACTTCCTGTTTACTAAACCCTAGGAAACAGGAAGTCATTCACTTCCTAGTTAAACTGTTTAATGAGATTTCTAATTGCCTTTATTCAAAATGGGAAAGGCTAGAGCACATGCCATTGGCAGATGTTTATTTTCATTTTATTTATCAATTTATTTTTCTATTCATTAATTTTTTTCTTTTGTATCTTTAATTTCAATGATATGTTAATTTTAATTAAATGTTCAACTCAGTTTTCCTAGAAGGACTCAGTTGTGATCGTGTTGTATGTTATGATTTTGTAGTCGTTTATATTTGTAAAATTTTCTGTCCGTTTGAACCCCATTCGGCCTCCGCAGAAAGCCGCTCACAATGACACAATGAGCCTGGTTGAGCTGGAGGTTTCTTCTTGATAAAAGGTTGTTTTTCCTCTCCACTGTCACGACAAGCATCCTCAGTGTGAGAGATTGCTGTAGAGCTCCATCACCTCTCCGCCCCGTCCCTGCCCTCTCTTTATCCGGGGACTGGCGCTCCTCGTCTCAGATGGAGGATAGGGTATTGGAGCTTGGGTCAGGATTTGAGAGTTGGGGGGGGGGGTTGGGCCTGGTGCTTGGCACCTTGCTCCCCTGGTGGAGGTTGGAGAACATGGCGCCTATTGGGTTAGGGGAGCTGGCTCCCTGGCAGAACTCCATTCCCCTGTCTTTTGGCCCCCATTTCCAATGCTTCCCCTCATCACACTACCACAAACACAGGACCTATGGGAGGAGATCACCAGCGTTGGTCCTCCCATGCCCCAATTTTAATTAACACCCTTTTCAGCACATTTTATATTTTTCCAAGTCGTATATATGTAGGGTGGGCATATTTTGGTCAACCATTCTGGCTATGTTCCGGTGCGCCTGCCCTCCTGTGGTTGTTGGAATGCATTTAGACACTTACGGTTTAGGGTGGAAGAGGTGGTGGGACCCTGCTAACTATCAGGGTAGTTAGCAGGGTCTGTTAGCAGGATGGTGGTGGAAAACATCCAATCATCAATATACAAGCGTTCAACCAAACACAAAATCGATCTTCTGTTATAGTTATCTCATCCAGGTCTAAGTCTTTTAGAAAACCTGTGAGATGAGCTGAAAAGAAAAGATCGTCAGAGAGGGGTTAGTACTTTTGATGATCTTAAGAGCTCTAGTGAGGACCCCTCATTCTTTATGCTCCAGCTATGTGAAAGGCTACAAGAGAAGAGTTGGTGTTAACAAAGCAGAGTTAGCTTTACCATTAGGGGTTGAATAAGTGAAGGACTTATTGCTTTGTCTTAATTTAGGATCTCTGCTTCTTTCATAATCTTAAATTAAAGGGCGTCTTTATCACTAAAATCATTAGAATATGCTGGTACGGTGACAAATTAAGCAATGTTTGAAGGCTCTTTACACGTCTTCATCACCAGTGGTGCCAGTAACCTTGGAGGATGTTTAGACTTGTTAACACGCTAGTGGTGAAACAAATTCCCCCTTCATGCATACCTTAGTCTTCATATCACATTTCTGGATGGTATAGCCCATA
Organism: Jordanella pulchra; assembly: GCA_034780135.1. Taxonomy (NCBI): domain Eukaryota; kingdom Metazoa; phylum Chordata; class Actinopteri; order Cyprinodontiformes; family Cyprinodontidae; genus Jordanella; species Jordanella pulchra. Next base: position 16,729 of record JAUZNJ010001205.1, read on the forward strand.
ATCTCACAGTTGCCGTCATCTTTGGGTGGCTTCCACTCCAGCGTAGCATTGAACCCCCACACGTCAGTGACATGAACGTTGACCGGTGGGCCTGGCTTTTCTGGAATGGTGTTGAAGAAGATATAGATGATTTGCAAGATTTTAGGTGAAACTCAGCAGGTTTGTTATACGATATGTGCGAGAATAGAGAGCTGACAAAGCTCTCATCCATTCCTGGGGATAAATGCTGCCAAAAGGCTCAATGAGGAAGTGAAGGGAAAAATTCCCAATGAGAGACAAAAATCAACAGTTGCAGCAGTGGAGATTTGACAGATTAGACAGATTAGAGAGATTGGCTGATTAGCTGAGCAAAAGAAAATGGATCAAAGAAAGGCAGAGAAAGATGAATACGGGGGAAAAACTGTCGGCGCAGAACTGTGAAAGCAAGCGCATGCTTTGCATTATAAAGAGGAAGAATGCAGTCTGGTATTATTCACTAAACTGTGTGGTCTTTGTGACACAGTGCAGAAGAGGAATACTGGAACATAGCTGAGTGTTTATTATCAATCTCACTCTCCTCTGCAAACCGCTTCTTTATTCCTTCAGCTCAAACAGCATGGTGACAGATCATCCAAGGGAGGGGGCGGAATCTGAGCCTCTCATTAGCTCAACCTTCTCAGCACAGTAAAGTGACAGAGTAGCCCTCAAAATCCAACCCTAATCTGAGTCTACGTGCAAATAATCCTCCCGGAACCCCAGCCCACGAAATAGAGCCCTGCAGGATGGATGAATGAGCCGGCGGCCGCGGTGGCACTGCAGGAGTCTGGATTAGGTGCCAGAGGGGAATGAGCTCTTTGATGATTTGCTACTTTTAGTCACACAACCCTCAGAGCAGGAAATGAGGAATTATCATTAAGTTTGGAAAAGAAATCTAGACATGCCACAGATTTAGAAACCGTAACTCCAAACAGGTCCTTAATCTGGTACCTCGTGAAATTGGAACATGAATGATGCTTTAATCTTAATTGGAGAACATGCAGCATAAGGCTCTTTAGGAGAGGCCACATGGCAGTTTACAGCTCATATGGGTGATGTCAGCTCTTTTCAGGGATGTTATTTGAGAGAACTGGCAACTTTTATGCAGCACGAAGAGGATCTTCAATTAATCTCACCAAAAGACTTACAATTTGCTTGCTTTGCAGACTCATTAAGACTAACATCAAATTGCTTTTGAAATGAAGATGCAGAAGGTCTGAGGTTACCCAAATATTCATGTTAAAAAAGGAACTAACCTACGACCTGGATGTCTATGTTTGCGCTATCAGACATGTTCTCAATCTGGACACACAGGGTGTAGATTCCTGAATGTCTTCTCTCTGCGGAGCGGATGAACAGGATGCTGTCCACCTCGCTGGTGCGAGTCCCCACGGTTTTGTCTTCCAAGAGAGCGCCGTCTTTGAACCAGGTCACAATGGGCCGAGGTTTCCCCTGCAGTTACAGAAAGGAGGAGATAATTTCTTATGGCCATTATAAACGTTTGAAAGTTTTTACGTTGTTTTTTATACTACTGAACATCACTACTCCCACTTTACATTCTAGAGTTTCGCACATTAGGACGTATTGACTGAACTTTACAAGGTCCATCAAAAGAGTGGAGATTTTTTTCTCCACGGCTCCGTTTAGGTCACATTTCAGCATTTTTATCAGGTTGAGGACTTTGGCTAGGTAATAGTAAAACAACTTATTTCTCTCCTTTATAAAAGAAACCCCACTCATAGTAATTAAAAACACTTTATGAAGAAATGCAGCAAATTTGAAGGAGAATCAACTTCCGTCCAGGCCATGTTATTTACGTGTCTCTTTTGAAGAGCCCTGTTTTCTGTATAATGTGTTTGCTGGGTTATGTTGAGTTTTAAAATATATATGATACTACTACATCTTGACCGTAGTACATTATTGGTAAAATTACAGCAAGACATCTTATCTTTTTTTTTGTTTTTGAGCTTTTTACAGCACTAGTGGCTCGTTTTTCTGACAGTAGGCTGACAGGAAAGGGGGTATGAGAGAG
>JAUZNJ010001216.1:0-18774 GCA_034780135.1 Jordanella pulchra
CGTTGGGGCTCCAGCCCAGGAGACCTACGGCGCGCTCTGCTGGGGAAAAGGTGGCAGCAAACTCCGGATCCCAACATAAACGAATATTGTGAAAAATCTGTCCTGTTTAATTGTATCTAAAAATATGGGCAATTAGCTGACAGATGTAGGTTTGATATATAAATGTTTAAATATTTTAAAAAGTTAGCTCAGAATTAGCATGCTATTTGGATAAAAACCTGACAATAGTTTTAGACTAATGCAGCAACGCCGCCCTCTTTCTTTGTAGGACCTGTATGCTCTGCCTTGATCTAATGTTCAAAATGTGGAAAATAATTATATTGTAGTTTTAACTAATTGTTTTGATGATGATTTAATATTTTGGTCGGGACATGTATGAAATGCTCCTGTTATACCAGAAAACAGTGTTAGTTTATTACCAGATTACAAAGGCTACACTGATGTGGACATCATGGTCTAATTTAATAACATATAAAAATATCAAAGGTGAAATCACAAAGATGAGCAGGATTTAAGGACTCACAGGTCTCTGAATTCTGTCTGAAGCAGGTGTGAAGGAGCGCTCCTCTAATGAGGGGATGATACTGGTGAACAGTAATGTAGAACAGCACTGGAACTGTAATTATGCCTCTGGAGTATTTTATTGTATTTGTGAGCTTCTTATTCTGTAATATTGGCATGTTTGAGTTAGTTTCTCTGGAATGTTAAAAATAATGTTGAGAATAGCAAATGCTGATATGAATACCCATGACTTGATGCTGTTATCTCCAGAAGTTCTGTGATTTAAACAGCTTTGGGATCAGATTTGATTAGATTTCCATGAAAGGGCTACAAAAATAATGAGAAACACAATTTTAGTATGACTGGTAACCAGACATCCCAAAAACATCCAGGACAGAGACAAATTGAACTTGTAGAAGTATATTTTTCCATGAAATGAAAGTAAAATATCAATATTTTTAAGAAATGCAGGGTTTGTTTGGAAGAGCTGGTAAAGGAACGACCTAAAAATCATAAGAAAAGTGTGGGATTATGTGGCAGCTGGTGAATCTACCCAGTCATGGTTTCTAAAGGCCATGAAACACCTTTGTCATCTTAAACAAACTTAAATCTCCTAATTTTAATTGTTTACACAAACACTATCTTATAACCTTTAAACGCCTGTCCCCAATATATTTGACCAGGTTAGTCTATGGCCTTAATACAGTCCTTCAGAAACTAGTTCATTGAGGTTTGATGAAGGAAGAATAATGTCAAAGATTCACTAAAACACAGATCACACTGTGTACTTTTGAAGGTCCCATAACCTGCTTTTTAAGTCCTAACACTCACCTATGGGCAAAAGTTTAAAGTTTAAACCCTCTGGGATTTCAACTTTTCAAGTCTAAGTGTGTGAGAATAAGCATTGGTTACATGTAAACTACTTAGAGCTGAACTCCAACAAAACTGAGACTTTGCTCATCAAAGGACTCCTGAAATGAAAACGTAGGTTATTTTCTAAGGATCTTACATTCAGTCTTAGTGATCTGGACATGGTTTTTGGCTTTTTTATGTCTCTGATTATCATTCCAAGCCGTTGTCTCGTGTCTCGATATTGTTTTAACCATTTTAGGAATGTTGCTAAACATGAACCATGGTGTCTAGATGTGATCTGGAAGTTATCTAACAAGCTCTTATGTCATCTCAGGGGGACTATTGTAATAGTTTGTAATATTTATAACATATTGTAACATTTGCATTTGGTTTTAAAATTGTTTTTTCCAGATCACATTGTGCTCACCTTAAGCCCAGTACAAATGCTCACTATGGATCAATAGCAAAATGTCTGCTCCTCACACCAGAGAAGAATGTGATCTGGAAAACATCACCCACACCTTCCACATAATGGGAGATGTAGTGGATGCAACACTCACATTTTCTGATTTGTAGTCTGGAACACCCACACTTTTTCTTCTTACTTGCAGTCAAAGTCGATCGACTCAGCTCTTAAATACCATCGTTCATGTGAGACAATCCATATTTGTTTTAGTAACATCTGCAAAAGTAGATTGTTTTTTGTGTTTGTTCCGCTTCGTCTCATCCTCTCGGTTCTCATCTAGCCATGCTAAATATTACTTTATTAACTAGAATTTAACTGTGTAGTGTTTGTGTTTATGTTCATATTGGACAATAACTGTCATAAGTAGTGACTAAAGATAAATACTTAGGCTTTTTAGCTCATATTTTAACACAAAAGCTCGGCCTTTGGGCGAGGGGGATGCGTGTCTTGGCATCACGCAGAGCCGCGCCTCACTCTGTTGGCTGATCACAGTCAGCGCTATTTGCTTCTCTGGTTGGACACTCACACATGGCCAGCCTCTTACATTCTGGTTCAGGAAAGATTTTTTTATTTATTTATTTTTTAATTTCCTTTATTTAAGCAGGTAAATCCCGTTAAGCTCTGGATCTCATTTTAAAGAGGGACCTGAGCCTCTTCAAAATGTGGGGTAGTGACGCAAAGGAGCAGACATTCATAAAATAGGATAAAAGAGGAAAAAACATGAGGAACAGAGATTATAAAACTCTTTAAGTCAGTTTGCTAATGTGTAAATACTAAATCACAAACTTTTCGATATATATTTTATATCAGAACAACTGGAGGGAGAGAAACAGAATCTACAAAAAACTATGGTTTGGCACTGGATGTAAACTAGTTGATATTCATGTTTAAACTCTATTTAATCAGTGAAAGAAAAATCATGATATATGTTGCATATATTTAACCGGCTGTGCGTCTCTTTTGGACACACCACGTCCATCACACCATTGAATATCTTGAGTTACTCTAGTTACTCATTTCTGCATTGCAATTTTTTTTATTCACAACAATAATTTAACTACATTTACTCCATGTCTTTTGTAGCCAAATTCATTAATCCTGATTCAATTTCTAAACAACAAACATCACTTTCTCACTCAGCTCAAGTAAGAAAAGTGACAAACGAAGGCGGTGCTGTGTAGCAGCAAGGCCTGGTGCAGCATCTGTTTAAATATGGAGGGTGACAAGGCCAAAATGCACCTAGACGGCTGTAAGCCATGAGGGCTAAAAATATCAGGCAGCCTTAAACAACCAAAGACAGAGGGGTAGTGGGGGGGAGACAGAGGGAAAAGGTGTCTGCTTTTCCACACACGCTTCTCTGCCGTGTTTTCTCTTCATCTCCAAACATTATGCAGTTGTCTGGCTCTCTTCCAGCTCAAACAGACTCTCAATTCAGAATCACAGACTATCTTGTGGGATGTTCACGAAGCATCAGTGAATGCAGCCTGACTTTTAAGTGGGAGCCGTTGTATTTATGGATGTGGATCAGAAATGTGAAATAAAAATATGAATAAAACAGAGCGGTGAAAGGAGTCTGGGCTTATCGTATGTCCTCAAGGTGAACAGGAGACCTCGATGACCTCAGATGCACACATTCTTATCTTACTATATCTAGTGAGGACCATGTCTTGGCTGCCATTGATTTTCCACCCTTTCTATGCCTTAACCCTGTCAATAAACCCAAACCTAGCCATTACCAGTGCAAAGCTAACCCTAACTTTAACCTAACCTCAAGATCAGCAGAAAAGTGACAACCAGCAAAATGTCTTTACTTTCATACAAACGGTTCTTAATTTGATGGTGAAATCAGGAAAATGGTCCTCACAATGATGCTAAAACAGCAGAACACACACAGATTTTACCACACACCAACATGTGAATCAGGAAACAGTTTATGGGACACATTGTCGTCTTCCCCCACAAACCACCTTGAAAACCTTAAGGGCCTCTCATGTTAATGCCGCCAACCACTTTCCCTCGGCACCAGTGGATGGATGGAATGTCTTCCCATCCATTCGCCTCGCTTTCCCCGTGTGGCTAAGTAGTCCAAATAACACGGCTCTGAAAGCTTTGAGGACAGCTTTTAAAGCGTGCGTTTTTTTACCTTTAGAAGCCTCTCCTCTTCCTGCCACTTTAGTTTCTCTTTCTTTCGCCCTTTTCCACATTTTAACCATGTTAGAGGGTCTCTCCCTTTCCATCGCGCGTTGCATCGTTATCAAAGGCGACCGCCCGCGGTTTGTTAATCACACCGAAGGAGGTGTGAAATGGAGTGTTCACACTTGGCGGCGTGGCACGCTCTCATCTAAAGCCTTTCTGGTTTGGTTATGGTCAGCCATTTTGGAAAGAGTGCAGGTAACTGTCACACAAATCAGAGAAATTGAAAACCTTCTCCAGAGCAATTACAGTGCATTAGCTTAGCTCTTAGGGTGTTATGACTTCCATTTTGAGTTTTGGAAAACAAACTTTTTTCTGCTGGCTCATTTGCATGATTTCTCGCCATAGTTGCAGGCTTGTGGTTTCTGATTTGTGTGAAAGCCACATTTTTTTAGCTCTATTCACTGAACAAAAGCGCCTCTGGCCATTAGACGGAAGACAAGGCAGATTTGTCTAACTCAAATTAAAGGATGAGAAAAAGCTAGCACCATTATGCTGGTGTCATTATAAAGCTGTCGCATTGTGCCCCTGCCCCCCATGACTGCTGTTTGTCCTACTTATTATTTTTTTTTATTTCAAAACATATAATCACAACTCAAAGCCGCAGCTCTGAAGTTGTGCCTGCAGTGATTAGAATGAGAGGGGTAAACATCCTGTCAATAGGGCTAATTTAACACATGCCAAGATGACTGGCCTCAGAAAGCACTGCCAATTGTGCCCAGTTAGGAAAATAACAAGACGGTCGATTTGTTTTTAACCCCCAGCTGGCACCTCTGTTTATGGCCAGGAGGCCAGAAACACGCATCGCCTTATTAATAAGTCAGGCCATCAGTCTAAACGCTAATTAGAATGATCTCCCCACTGGTTTTGGCTTGTAAATGTCTGTGCGGGAGTTTGATGAAATGTAAAAGAAAAAAATTCCCTGTAGCTCCAAATGATTTTTTGAAAGTGTTTGGATGTTAGTGTAATCTTCTCCCCTCCTCAGACAGGTGTAAAGCAAGTTAAGCTGCAGCTGAAAAACAGTGATTACACTTCATTTGAACGAAAAAGAAATTCAACCACCTTTAAGCTTCTTCCAGGCTGTACTAATTACCAACCATATTAGAATCAATGTTAGCGCTGCATTTTCTCAAATTTGATTTAAGTTTGGGAAGGTAAGAAAAAAAAGGCTGTTGCAGAGGAAATGAAACACAACCTCCAGGGGATTACAAAAAAAGCCTGTAAACATCTTTTGTTCATTTCTGCAGTGCCTTGGAAAGGTTGCCTGGCCTTTGAATCTTACCACACAGTGTCAGGAAGTAGAAGCTGTAGCTTTGCACATCTACAGACTTATTTGTTTGCTATTCTTTGGAAAATACAAGCTCGCTCAGATTAGACTGAGGTTGTCTTTAACATCCACATGCATACTATTACCAATAATTACCTGTTAAGCATTGTTCAGTTTAGCTAATTTACGGGCTGGTAATTCACAACAAATGTGTTTTCAATGTACATTAGAAGACAAACAGATTCTTCTTATTTGTAAAATTATTTTTGTAAATCAGGATGATCTGAAGGTTTTAGTAATATCTTGGGTAATGGTAAAAAAAATCCCTTTTGGTCACAGCTGACTTTCTCCATAATGTAGGGTTCAATGTTTGGTCCATTGCCTGGCATAAAGATGGATTACAGAGTTTTCTGATGATACTGCCACCTGTGGCCAAAATACAATGGAATATAGTACATAAAGGAGAGAGTAAAAAAAATGAAACGGCTCTGAATGAATATTTCCAGCCCTTATCAACACATTGCCTTAGAGGCAGTTTATTACCATTTAACTAAGTAATTAATTTGGTAAAGCAAGCTTTTGTTAAGCTAAACATCAGCAACACTTTAGTTACAATAGATAAAAAACTGAAGAAATGTTTGTTATCTTTGCACAGAAGAACAACCCGTCGCTCCTGTTGATGACTGTCATGTTCATGTTTATCTGCTCATAACAGGCCCGTCCATCTTTTACATATTTCAAGCCAAGGCAGATTTATTTCTATAGCACATTTCAGTGGCAAAGTAATTCAAGGTGTTGTACATGTGAAAAAAACCCACACTGTTATAGCATAAAGGCAGAATACTTTTCATTTTTGGGAATATAGTTAACTATGTTTGGGGTAAGTAAGCCTGTCGGATGCATGTTCCCCACTGACATTTAGCACATTTAGCCTTTTGTTAGAGCTCCCATGTCCAGGGTGTATTCCTGATGCAACCTCCTGGTGAAATTGTCAGAGAGAGAGATGCAGCTTCTCCTGCAGGGGAGAGCCATGTGACGATGGCTGATTGTCAGCTGCTGATGAGCCTCAAGGACCGATTGATTAACGTAAACAGCATTAACTAAGCAGGCCGTAACTGATGCAGAGAAGAAAAAAAAACCTCCAGCTTATCATTCAAACTGGGCTAGAGCCATAATAAACTACCTTAGAGCTTTATAGCAGCAGACATGAAACCATATTTGTTTTCATAAAACAAATATAGTTGGAGCCCTCAAGTTTCCATCTAAGGAAAAAACAAAAAGAAAAAGCTCTTTTCTGACTCAAATATTATCTCCATTTATCAGTCACAGAGGTTGCTGCTTCCTAGTATTTTTAAACAAGTCAGTCATTCTTAGAAAATTGAGTTCAGGTCAAGCAAAAATGATTAAATTGAAAAAGAGATGGATTTACAACTTCATAAAGCAAAGCAACTCAGGCTTAGAAATGCATTTTAAATCAAAGCTGGAACTCCCACACTGTCCAACCTTTCCCGCTGTGTGTGTGTGTGCGCTGAGAGATCCGTCATTCTCAGGTATAAAGATTTGGCTTTATGCTGTAGATGTTAATAAAGCTACATCACAGGAAAAGGTCATATGGTGGATCCTTTTACTTTTTAGAAGCAAACTAACATTGACGGCTGGCCTTAGCCTTATGGGAATCCAAACACAGCTAGCGCAGTTAACAGCCTTAAATTAACCTGTAAAAAACAACCTTAATCTCTGTGACGGAAGTATTAACACTAGAGGCAGTCATTTGGAGCATTTTCAGATTTTAAAGTGTAATAACTTTAGTCAGATTATTCTTATGTTGATTTTGTTATCTGACTTTTCCTGTTTCTGTGTGTCCTTCAGTTCCATACGTCTTTTAAAAAATAATATATAAGAACAAAAGATACATGTAGTTCATTTTTCCTTTGTCACACACATCTTTTGAAGCTTCCATATCTGTAGCATACAAGCACCATAGCTGTTGTTATCTAAAATCTTTTGTAATATGTTCCCAGCTCTCAGATCTTTATAAAAAAGACTTGATGAAACCGATCGTGTGACCTTACTGGATGCCACAGCTCAGTCTGACTTACAACCCAGTACTTCCCTCTTAAGATTGACCATGATTATTTCTACTTTTGGCTACTTTAGTTCACAAAAAGAAATGTGAAATAAAAGAAAACATATGTAATAATAAATAGAGACCCCAGAGAAGATTCCATTTCATATGCAACATGTGCTGTAATTTCTGTGTTTGGTAGAAAATGTGCCTGGGAACCAAACTATATCTTGAACACTTTTAAATTCTTTATCTAATGTGAAATTAGCTTCAGAAGAACTTGAACATTGAAAGGGGCTTTAGAAATGTATTGATGATGCTGATTTGGGTGGAGAGGGAGGAACAGACAACTGACCAGCAGGAACGTCCCAGAGTCTGATGACGAGCCAGAAGATGATCATCCGCCGCCAGCAGAAAGGAGGCGCGTCAGTCATCCTACAGAACCGGTGAAGGCTTCAGCTCATCTATAACAGTGACATAAGAGCCAAAAGGAAACCATTAAGAAAACATACAGGGACCATTTAAAAGCTGCTAATAAACTGTTAATAAGATGACTCTCATTTTATTAAAAAAAAACTTTTGTGGAAAATGGAAATGTGATTAAAAGAGTATTGGGAAGGTAAAAAATTAAAGTGAAAAAAAAGAAAATAGATTTTTAATCAGATTCATGAATTGTGGTTTTTAAAATCTGCATTTAGACATGGGATTAAAAAATAAATGTTCAAATTCTAGTCACTGATGATGGATTAAAAAATATTCTTACTTTAAAACTTTCATAAAACATTTTTACATTACATTTATAATTGTATGATTTTTAGTTTGAATTGATTTTATTTTTTTCAGTGACTTTCCTGATTTTCCAGAATCCTGGGAGTATTAGTGTTAAAAAATATGAAGTGTTTCAAAGGGTGTCTGTTGAATAAAACGATTTTAATTTGTTTTATTTTGTTTTTAATGCCCCTGACAACGAACACTCCTCAGTTCATATGTAAACAACATCCCTCATCCTGTAATTCAGTCCTACTGTCATTTCATTGCTGTAGCTAATGATCCCTGCTGCCTGTGTGAATATTTATTAAACATCTCTGAGTTTTTTTTTCTTTTCTAACTGAGTGCCAAACAGTTATCTTTGCCCAGCTTCCTTTCTGTCTCATAATTCCTCCTAAAAACAATCAGAAATTAACTCCTCAGCTTCCCATCAAGTCAACAACACATAGGCAGTTGTGTGTAGTTCGTTATTGGCCGTAGAATGAAGGGTGGCTGACAGCCTGCTGTAGATTCACCCATTTATCAAGCGTCTCATCAGTGGGGCTGCAATTTCACGTAGACAAGAGCCCCCCTGTATTTGATTGGGGTTTATATTGAAGGGAGGAAGAGAAACGAGGAGAAACTTTAATATGGCTGATAAGGAACAGTGAGTGTGTGTACTCCTCGATGTAAATCCATATCTTCCATTCTCCCCAACCTACTCCTGCTTATTATTACGGCATTGGAAGTCCAGCCATGTGTTACTTTACAGGGAAAGGGTTTTGATAAGGAGCGAGTTGTTGGACATATCAGCAATCTGAGGATGTTGTTCACTTCAGTTTATTTATTTTACTCTGGTATTTATTTATCTCTCCTACCGCTGCTCAGATCTGTGTTTTCTTGTTTATGTACAAGTGGGAGCAGGAAGATTCCTGTTTCTCTCGCAGGTGATAAAGATTGATAGCTTGCTTTGTGTGGGATCTTGCTTAGATTGCATGGTAGTCAAACCTTCACTCAAGGGGATTGGTGGACACTCTTTCCCCATGTAAGTTTGTGGATTATCTGGAAGGTTCCTTTTCCAGTGAATTGGTGCCTAGTTGTATATTCAGTCCTGGAACTTGCTGAACTTCAGGACACTGTTTGGATTTGCACTGAGTCAGCAGGCAATGATAGATGAGCCACACAAGCCTAAGATAGACTCTGGAAGATTACAGCCATTCACCTTAAAGGGATAGTTTGGGGTCTTTGAGTTCCGTTCAAAGGTTATAGAAAGTTGATACCTTATGTTGTGTGTTTTCATTTAGTATAAATCCAGACTGAATTGGTTAGTCTTCGAACAACCCAAATCTAAATCAAAACAAAATTTATCAGACCTTTAGACCATAATCACACCATTATTGGCAATGAACCCCCACCACCACCACCACCACCACCACCACCACCACCAGCAGCACCACCAAGTGAAGAAAATATGAATGTAAAACAAGCTTTTTTAAATTAATGCAATTTGTAAAACTCTTTGTAAAAGACACATTTAAAAAGAAAACACAAAAAAAAATAAATTTGAAAAAAAAAGTAGAATTTGGTAAAAAGAATCAAAAATAAAAAGATAACATATTAAAAAAAATAAAAACCTTTCTTTTTCTGGATTGCATTTTATTTTTTTCAAATTTTCCATTCAGAGAAGCTGTTCTTTGCAAGAAATATGAAACAAAATTTACCCCATATGATAGAGCCCTCCGCTGCAGATGCTACCTGCTTATTACCTTGTAATTGAACCACAATTAAGAAGCATCTCCTCAACCCCAGTGTGGTTAAAGAACCCTTAAACTTTTGTTGTAAAGAGATGGTTAAGAATCTAAGATGAATACAACATGATGATGATAAAGGGGAAATCTAATAAAGATATAAGAGTCAACCAAGGAGGAAAAGCTGGTTCCATAACTGTAAGCTAAAAAGTGCTGATTTGTGCTTTTTAGGACAGTATTTCAACTGAACATCACATAAAGATCGCTTGGGGTTATTGAAAATGAAATTGACCTTTTCCGTGTTGTCTCATATCTCACAGAGCGTGTTGAACAGAGCGCCTGCTGTTTCAAGCTTTCTTTCCCCCCAGAACTGTCTTGTTCCCTCATAACGAGTCAGCATGCTCATACTTTTCTTCGTCTCTGCTGGACGGTTAAAACTGTGAAGGTTGTCTTTTCAATGCTTTGAACACAAACGGCTTAAGCTTGGTTGGTCCAACAAAGGGTGCCGTGACCATCCGACCGCTTCCTTGTCAGGCCGTGCCAAGCCTGGCGCCCCCTCGGCGGGCGGCTTGGATCTGGGCATCCACAGATAGCTGTGACCGACACATCGTCACGGCCAAATGACACCATCCTCCCCCTCAGTCTCTATCCTGTAACACAACAACAGTGAAAGGTCAGGCATTGTGTCCTTGTTCTGTCAGGAACATTTCAAGCCCACAGGACACCAGTTTGGACATGCAGGTGATTCAGTCCTCCTCTCTCTCTCTCTCTCTCTCTTTCTCTCTGTGTGTCTCTCTCTCTCTCCCTCTCTCTCTCTCTCTCTCCCTCTCTCTCTCTCTCTCCCTCTCTCTCTCTCTCTCTCTCTCTCTCTCCCACAAACGCACACTCACACCTGAAAGCTGTTATATTAACTCAAATTTCTCAATTTAAATGCGTCTCTTACACACATCACAAACACAGGCTCTACGGTGAGAGGGACTCGGCCTCTGCAGCGATAAGTAGCGGTTATAATCCCTGGCTATTGTTAGCTGAGGTGTTTTGTCCAAGAGGAGATTGTTCCCCTTGACAATAACTGTAATCTAAATCTCCAGGTTCAGCCCATCAGTTTAATAAGCTTGCTCACAAACCCATCTTTTTGGCAATAACCTCAGCTCTGCCTACACATCATCTTCCAGACACTGCAGATGGAGAGATAATAAACCGTCTAAAAATGATCTGCAAGCTTATTGTCTCAGTTTGGGTTTGTTAGCATATTAATCTTTTTTTTCTTTCTCATATACTGTAATGTGACTGCAGTACATTTTGTGGTTTGAGCTTCGGTTTGCTTATCAAATCCAGCATGTTTGAATCAGGGAGTTTGCTTGTTCTCCCCATGCATTTGTAGGTTGTCTCATGTATTTACTGTTTCCTCCTGCAACCTAAAACTGTCCCTGTTAGGTCAATTAAATCCTTGCCTTGTAATGAACTGGTGACCTGCCTGCAAATTTCCCTCTGCTTCTCACCCGCCGACCACTGAAATCAGGTAAAGAGGTTAAAGACAACAATATGGAGTGAATTTGGTTCAGCTATTATTGCAAGAACAGAACACATTTTTTGCCACTCATCGTGGCGTTTTGCGAGTTAAACTATGATGCAGAGGGAGGAGAAGTTCCTGCAGCAATGGCGGCCTTTTGCAGAGGAGAAGGAAAAGACATTGTTCATAGTTCAGATTTAGATTAGATTAGGTTTAAACCTCTGGGTCAATGCATAGTTATACTTTAAAGGCATTTTCTAAGGATGAGGTGGATGTGAAAACGTTGACAGTAAGTTATTCAGGCCCTGAATAAGTAAATACATAAACAGATTTTTAAAAACCTCTAACTTTTGCTGTAAGCTCATAAATACAATTAAGTAAAACTACAATATCTTAGTCCAAACAACAAGCAGTTGAAAAGCTACACATGTTTTGACTGAAAACTACCGTTGAAGAGCAATGAAAATGAGTCTGACATTAGTGGATTCAGTGTTTGGTTGGCTTTTATCGCTATGCATCTCTGTGTTATAGAATCCAGGTCCACAGACACAGAAACTTGGTCATAAGTTGCATTTTTGGTGATCTATGAGCTTGTTTGGGTGGTATTTGATTCTTCTGTGAACGAAGGAAAGAACGAATTGTTTCTTTCGGTTACACTATATGCTACTGAAACAACTTAAGTTCTTTTGCATTCAACTACCAAAAGTATTTTTCCGTATATTTCCACCAATAGTCTGAAGCTGAAGCTTATTTTATGCCTAGTCATGAAATTATCCAAGAAATAAGTGACTCAAAAATAAAAGAATTTACAAAAAAAAAGAAGATAAACAACATTGCAAAATTTACTCAAGATTGTTCTTCATCATTCCACTTTTTTTTTTATTGTAGCCCATAATTATAGTAGAGGAGTCTCTGATGAAGAGTTGGGCATATGTTAGGTGTGTCAACCTCAGTTTTATTTAGCTATGAGCCTGTTATTGTTGCCAGGAGGCTCACAGGCCTAAGAGGTTGGAACCATTTCCCCTGAGTGAAAGCTGTATTTTTGAAACACAACACTGTAACCATGTAGTGCTCTGGTGGAAATACTGTTCAGAGGTCTGGTGCTCAAAACCAGAAGAAACAGACTTTCAGAGGACCATTTAAAAAGACTGCTGCTGATGACGAGGTATGATCATTCTGTGCTGGTGTGGTAAAGATCACTTTCTGCCCATCTGTTAATATCTCACAAACCCTGTTTTCCTTTTTTGCACCGACGAAGGCAGGAATTTAATCCTGCGTTTAGAGGCTAATGCTGATTGAATTATGACTAAGTTGTCTTTGCTGTGTTATTCTATTTAATTTTATGTATTGACATGATGGGCAAACTGAATGCAGAAGAATTTTATGTCATTTATGTTGCTGAATTGTCTGGTGATTTGGTTGAAGCTTGCTTAACATTGAGAAATGAGCCATTTTTGAAATTTTCCTTAAGTTGTTGAAGGATAATCCTGTCCAGTGTTCTGTTTGGTGTGTTTTTCTAACAATCATCCACAGTAGAAGTTTTTGTAGGCGTACACATTCAGAAACAGTCGCGTTTCTGCACAAAGTCAAGCAACATAAAAAGTTACTTCCCATACATAGTAACTAAGTAACTGATTACTTAGTAACTGAAGTAGAAAGTAGTTGAAAGTAACTTATTACAATTTAGGGTGTGAGAGAAAATAAAACAATCCACTGTAGCTGTTAGTGTGGCTTGCCTTGGAATGAGATGATGGGTAGAAAGAAAGTTTTACAGGTGGTGAGACGGTGGAAGATCAGTCAAAAATCAGAGCCTAGGAGCTAGAAAGAAGTGAAGAAAAAGCAGGTGAAGAAGAGCGACAAAGCAGAGAAAAGAAAGAGATTTCTGTTGGCCCAGAGACAGAGATAGATTAAGAGAGGGAAAGTGGCATGGAGAGAGAAGTATAGCCTCAGGTTGAAGGTGTCAAAGGCAAAAATGATGACAGAAGGCGAGGCCTAGAGGCCGCCTGGTTTCCTGGCGGAGCATCCTCATCTAAGGGGGCCTCTCCAAGGCCTACTTGAAAGAAAGAGAGAGACAAAAATGGATTGAAGAGATGATTTAGTTAGAGATAAAGAGAATGCTTCAAAAGGCTGATCTGCTTCACATTTTCACCGAATTGTTTTGAAAATCCCCCACTTCTGACTTATAGGGTCCCACAGCTGAGATAAACTGGAAGAGGACTGCTGAAGTGGTTCAAAACTGAAAACACTCGCCTCACGCTGACTTGGGCATCGGCCCAGAAAGAATAGCAACACTGTAATACACACTGTGATTGCATTTATTATGGCACGGGAAATTAAATTCACAGGGCAGCACAATGTTGGAGGAAGCATCCATAAGAGTTTACAGCCAACAACATTATAACCACTTACAAGCATTACCAGCTGCGCCTATCGTACCCGTTAAAGTGCAATGGCAGCTTATTCATACCCAATCATCTTATTTTCTCAGGATCTCCTAAATGAGGACATATGTTTGAAGACCGCATATAAGAGTTTCAGTTCAGCCCCAAACAAACATGGGAATTTAGAAACTGCTGCTTTTTTTTATTGATTATTTTTTTATCAGATGTAAAAGTAATTCCGATTTAGAAAAAAAGAAATGTTTTGTTTTATATTCTTTTCTTTTTTTTTCTGCAATAATTTCACTCTTTTCTTTTAATACAATTTAATTATACAACAAAAGAAGGGGCGGAAGGTGTACATTATTAAGTATGCTGGAAATCTAAGTAAGGAGAGTCTGAAACACTCATAGAAACATGTAAAAACACACTCTGGTGTTAATAAACACAGACAGACACATTTATGAGCCTTGGTGTTGACTTTTTTACCAAAGGAAAGTGTGAAATGGCCATTCTTGAACTATGACCCAGAGAGGAGAGGAGTAGATCTATCTGGAGAACTGATCTCGACCCCCTGCTGTAATCTCCGTCCACAGTCCTGTCACAGGGTTGATCGATGCCCCCCTCCCAAACCACTTTCTCTCTGTCATGCAGAGGAGCTTCACATGAATGTTGTGCACATGCACAGTTACCTGCGGATTAGCAGGAGTCAGACGGCTCAGCTGGTTGCTAAGACAGCCTTTGTCATGGATATGTGACATTTTACACATTCAACGCCCTCCATGGAGAATCCTTCAGGATTTGATTTCTAGGTTCTCATTATGTCTTTAACAATTTGCATGTGCGTAGTAAAGGGCTCACAAGGATGTGTATTGGCCTTTCTGCACATTGTGAACCTCCTCTTTGAATAATTTCACAAATATTTCTCAGTTCTTAATGTTTTCTGTCCTGACTGTTGCAGCACATTTTCCTTCAGTCATAACCATCTAATTCACTGCTTCTTGAACCACTAAATCCGGGGAGATATGGGAAAATTATATTGAAAAATAAATGAAAGAGCTAGAGATACACAGGGAAATCAGCGGGTGAACAGATTGAATGATTCTTAGGCTTGACTGGCCATTGTCCCCTGAAGAACAATGAGAAGCTCTGGTAACAAAGTTTTCATTGAAAACAAGTCGAAAATATTGGCGCTACAAGCTCCAATGAAAAGCTTGACGCACTTAGTAAAAAAAAAAACTATAATAATAATAATTACATATGTCCAAACTGAACTTGATAGACAAATAATACAAAGTCTCAAACTTAGTGTTCATAAATCAAAATCCGAATGATCAAATTAACTCATAACTATTTTGGTTCAAATTGCTTAGTTTTTAAAAGCTTATCTTTGGCAGTTATTAGTTGTTCTTCGCCAAACTAAACATATGTTAGACAACACTAAAAAACTTTCAAGTTGTACAAACCACCTCTCTGTTAGATGTAGTTTTTACCTTTACAAGAAACCTTGTTTTCCATTTATATCATCAGTGAAGTGTTTATAAGTTAAGTCAGAAGTTATACAACAACTGAAAATCTATTTAGTTAAAATAGTAACTGAAACCAGATTTTTTAGACAGCCTGTTGGCCGTTAACAGAGCTGAGCTTTCCATCAGTCAGTCAACTAATGCACAGAGATGGATGCATGACAGTTAAAGGTTTTTTGTTTAACTCCATCCGGCCTTCGAACTGTCATCGAAGATGATTGATATAAAATGACTGTAGCCTGTAATTTTTATAGTTTCATAACACCATTTCATATCTGCGTATCGTTTCACTAGTTGACCACATAATGCCACTGCAGTATACACCATTTATGTACTGGAAGAGCTTTCAAACCATAATCACCAAACACACAAGCGCTGCTGCAAAATCACCACAACTGCTGTCGACATATCAAAGCAATTATTCATGTTTGACAGATGCTAAACTAATCTCAGGATACTTGATGCTTGAAACTAGGATGTCAATTAAGCGCAATAATTTTGTCTTTGTATTGAAATAATGAAATATTGTTTTGAATAGGTTTCCCTCCAGACACAGAGCAAAGGCCAATGGAAATGTGCATCCATGCAAAAGATTTTAAATTCCAAGAGTCAGAGAAAAGGCACTTTTTATATGAAATTGTTTTAAAAGTCTTATCTGCATCAGTCATCAAATGTTACTTTTCACTGATCTAAATAAAGACCTGGGCTCAATAGAAGCTAAGTGGTTTTTTTCGAAGCAGCGATTCTACATCATATCTAAACTCTCTTAATTTTTCTGTGTTGCTAATGGGGACAGTCAGAAAAGGAGCTCAGTTTGCATCTCCCTACTTGATTACCTCACTTCAATCACAGTGCATTCATTGAGATTGTCAATAACTCCTGCAATTGACGTCATAAGAGAAGGAAATTGAGATCTCATACTAGGAACTCATCAACTGCAATGAGGCCAACAAATCATAGAAACCCAAATGTCTACACCTAACAAACTGTTACAAACCACCCAAGTCAAACCAACATAAAAAAAATCTCTTAATATGTCACAGCTAATTCAGATTTTATTTAAACTGATTTTTCTAATTTAAGTCAGATTTTATGTGATTTAATTTAAATTGATGTACATTGACCAACATTTAAAATTGTATCTTCCAAAGAGTAAATACATCAAAAAGTTTTTTAAAAATACAATGTATTGCATTATAATTTACTTTGGTCCTACTTTGATTTATTGACCACACAGACAGGGTTAATAGTTCATTATACATAAAAAGCTAAATCTTTGGTTATTACAAATGTAGCGATGAAAATTAGGGACCTTATTCCACTTTTAACAAACTTAATCTTGTAAAGGCTTAACTATATATGAAACATTTGTCAGATAATTGTCATGTGATCAAGCTACAGTTGTTATTGAACAGTTTGGCAAATGAATATAAAACAAATCAATTTGACCAAGTTACATTAGATAAGGATATGTAAGATTTCATACATTATTATAGAGAAACTGTCTTCTTTTGATGTAAGATACACACTGCAGCAAGAAGACCTTTTAGCTTTCTCATCATAGACATTTCTTGTGTAAAACATAGAATATATCATATTTATTGTAACACCAACCTTGCTAATAATATTGCAGTGCTGGCCCCTCCCATTTTGAAACAGTTTGTTTTATTAAAAGTCTCCTGAATAGGATGCTCACTGTTGTCCACAATGTTCTACATTATAGAAAGAATTTTTCTTTGTGAAATAATCTCCCAAGGTTCTAGAGGAATTCATTGCCCATAATGATTGATGGCAGAAATAGCTTGAATGTTTTCCTCTTCTCTCTTCTCATTGCTCTGCATTCTCAGTGTCTCCTTTTCAACTGGGACTTGCGGAAGGAGTTGAGATATCATTTCAGCTATAACTTCAATTATGGTGACATTCACGTCACCTTACCAGCCAAAATGGTGATGAATCACATCTTTCATCTTGGGTAGATATATTGGTGTTGTTGTTTTAGAATCAGAAACAGCAGCCTAATTGAAGCAGCACTATGCTTTGTCTTAATAAATCAACACTGACTCCTGGCACTTGATATGTGAGTATTTGAATGCTTTGCCACTTCCAGGGGTTCTGATCAACTTTCCAGAGCTAAGCTGATACAATCCATAATCAATACCTGGCCTCTATAACATACTTCATGCACTTAGCAATATCTGGGGTATGGCTCTGATTCCTCTTTTTACCACAGCTTTTACTCCTTAGCCTTTAACAAAGTTCAGTTTCATACAAGAACCCAAGCATCACAATAGATTTGTATTATCAGAACTCTCACTAGAATGCCATCCGGAGTCTCTCCCCAAGATACTTTTCCCTTTCATTTTTCTAACTCCTCTGCCCTTCTGCAAGTGATTTCACCTCACAGTCCCTTGACTCCTCTATCCTACCCGGCTCTCCATCTCTGTACCTGTTATTACTGATGAGTCGATTTCACGACTCAATGATGCGGAGCGGGTACAGTAGAATTTAGTGTTTGTGAGTGTGAATAACAATAGCTGTCCACGACTCATAAGAGAAACAATAATTACATGCACAGGCACGGAGATCCCATGCCTCGTAAATGCATAAATGGTCATTTTTGCCTGGAAAGTGATTCTTTTCCTGCAGTGTGAGATTTCAGCTAATTATGTTAAGTACTAAGCTGCAGAGACGAGGTGAAATCCTGTTACCTTTTTGTTCTGAAATAAAAACTTTTTTCGTATTATGACAGATGTTTTGATTTATCTTTTCTGCCATGTAAAATATTAATGTATAATATTTATTTGAGTGTTTGTTTTTCTTGGATGTCCATAACTGAAATCATTAGATCTGCACAAAAAAATACTTCATATTCTGATTGATCTATTCTTACTTCTTAGATAAATCTGAGAATCTTCACCATCTGCATTCCATGTTTCTTTTTCTCCTTTCTGAATAGGTAATCTTTATTTCTGTAGTAAAAGTAGAAATAAAAAAAAAAAAAACAGGCATTGCAACAGGATGAAATAATGCACTTCCAGCAGTGCGCATCTCTGCACTTGCAAACCCTCGCGTCTTGGCTGAATTCAAGGCCTGTGAAGAAACTAAAAGAAGCTTTAAAACTCGCTGACCTTCTCCTGCCTACTGTTGGAATCTAAATCAGATCTATGCCAAGCTGCACTGCACTGAATTTATACCCACTTTTAATCATTCACATTTAACTACAAACATTACTGTTTTTTAATGAGGAGTTTTTTTGATAGAGTAGCAAAAGATAAATACCATGTTATGCACTACTTTAGTTAAGTTATTATTTGATACGTGTATATATATATATATATATATATATATATATATATATATATATACACACGTATCAAATAATCCATGGCCACACTCTGAAGGCAGAAGTCGGTAACTCTTATGCACAATTTAGTTTTCATA
Organism: Jordanella pulchra; assembly: GCA_034780135.1. Lineage (NCBI taxonomy): Eukaryota > Metazoa > Chordata > Actinopteri > Cyprinodontiformes > Cyprinodontidae > Jordanella > Jordanella pulchra. The sequence goes on from JAUZNJ010001216.1 coordinate 18,698, forward strand.
ATTTATTTTTTCATTCAAATACAACATTTTAGTTTCAGTAAAACATTTATTAGTTGATTTGGATACATGTGTTCTTT
>JAUZNJ010001227.1:0-18773 GCA_034780135.1 Jordanella pulchra
TGTGCTGAAGCAGGAAAACCTCTAAAACCTGCAGGACTGCGGCCCTCCAGGACCGAGGTTGGACATGCCTGGTTTACTGGAACGAACCACTTTGGTTAGTGTTTGTGACCACATGTATGAAGTAAATGCCTTCTGAGGAAATGTTTTACATTAAAAAATAGAACTGTTGTCCCCTCTTTTTTGTCCTCTACCTTTCCACCTCAGTTTTATTTTCCATATAATTTTTAATAAAGTTTCATATACAAATGGAACCCTACAACAGTCATAATGGTCATAATACTCTGCTTGTGAAAGCAAAAGTGTTGGGACACTATTCAGCCCAGGGACATCAATTCTAAGAGGCACATTAGCAAACCAGGACACACATAAAAAAAGAATTGTTTAGCTATTTAGCCCCAATTGTAAACTATACTGTGCTGCCAAGTATGAATAAGGATTCATACTACTTTAAAATGGAAAAATCTGAAAATTCCTTTGAACACACAGAAGAAACAGTTTCTTGTTGCACTCTCTTAGCCACAAAATGTGAAACTGTAAACAATATTTTATACAGTCAGCTAGAGAAGTGACTTAGAGGGTGAACTTGGCAAAGTCCCATCTTAGAGAGGTAACACAAAAATCTTGCATAAATATGCAAGAGAATGTACAGTATGCCTCTTTTTTGCCTCTCCTTTCCCTCTCTCTGATCTCTTTGTGTCGCTCTCTCTTTAGTATTCAAAGCATTCAAAACCCGCAGTCAACTTCCCATTCAGCTGAAGCAACAGTCTCTCTATGTGGAAGGTGCAAATCAAAAAAATTTAAACTTCACTCATCCTGCCATTAAAAAAAATCCTGAAACACTTGAAGTATTCAGGTGAAAATCCTCCTCCGCCCCCCCTACAACCCTGGCAAACACAACAAAGCCGATATAGGAGTGGAGCGCGGAGATAAAACACGCCATCTATTCTTGCGAGTTTCTCTTTGAAACTCCCCTACGGTGTTGCCTCTGAAATAGAGGCTCTTTGCTCCCTGCAGAGCTGCTCCGGCTTCGCCTCTCCCTGGAGAGATTTGCAGAGCGAGACAAACACCTTGAGTTCCTCCGCGGGTGTGTGTTCTCCTAAATGTGCTGCAGGCAACTTTAAATTGATACTGTGCACTACCTTTCCCTTGATAATTATACATCATCGCCCATGAATGCTTTAAGCGGAAAATAGTTAATACTTGTATAATAAACAGCTGCAAAAAAGCTCATGCTGGCTAATTAAGGTTGCATCTATTTGGAAAAACTGTGCTGAATATGTTCACAATCACAGAGAGTTCTGCTGGGTCATGTTATTTACAGTGCCTTGTAAAAGCATTCATACCAATTTTTCACACATTGTCGGGTTACAAACACAAGCTTCAAGGTATTTTAATGGTAATTTGTGTGGTAGACCAACACAAAGAAGTGCATGATTAGAAAGTGGAAGGGAATTGACAAGTCTGACCTGTATTAGAATTTAGTGTCCCCGATAAAAACAATAAAAAAAAAAGTTTAGCAGTCTTACTGTTACAACAGCTGTAAATCTTCAACAGAATATTGCATCTAGATGAGGATGTTTTCTGCTAATACCTAAAACATCAGTTGGAAGGGAAACATTTATTTTGAAGATATGATTTAGTTCTTGACTTGACTGGAGCATTTTAACATGAGTAGGCTTTGACCCCAAACATCCTATTGGAGTTCAGGCTATTTGTTTAAGGTTAATGTATTTCTGAAAGCTGAAAAAACTGCTCCGTTCTCCTTTTCTTTCAGAAATACCGTGTATTTAGTTTCATCCATTTTTCCATTAACTATATCAGCATTTCCATTTACCATCAAATTGGACAAATTGACGTTAGGAAATGAAATTTGTTAAATGGGAAAAATGCATTTTCAAATCAATTCATATTTTTCTACATTTTTTGTTTCCATTAGGTGTTTTTTTTTTTTTTTAGTCGTATCGAAAGTCTGATATTTAGCTAGATATAACTGAATAACTTTCTTCACAACACACAAGTCACGTGATTTGCAACTGGCCCTCACAACCTTGTAAAAAGATGAAGAAGCAGCCCGGAAGTAGTTGGAGGTTTATGGCGCCCACTAAAGGCATAATATGAATAACTCTCATGAGTTTATATCAACCGCTGCCATGTTGTTCTATCACTTGAACAAATGTATTTATATGCCGTTTTAATTGTATATGTTATTTAATGGAAATACTGCAATTGTGAAGCTTTGCATTTTCAACATAGTCTTGAGCAGATTTGAAATGGAAAAGCAGCTTGTGATCAGCTTTCCTGTCCTCCTTAAGTTTTCCTACAGAGAGAAGCCACCTCTATAGAGGTTTACCATGGTTTAAGGCGAGTTCAAAGTTATGTGAAGTGTTAATGTTTCTCCACACAAACCATTTTTATTGTTGGTCAAACTGTTTAATTTTGGTGTAATCTGTTCCCTACATGGATTGTGACAAACAGCAAAAGAGATTTGGTATCGGCCCCTTAATTAAAGTGTTTTTCCTACCAGTGTTCCACAAAAGCAAGACTTATGAGTTACAAGAATAGGTTCTTGCACATAAGCTGTAGATTTACTAAAGGTCTTCAAAGTTACCATGAATACAATGGTGTCATACTCTTACATTTTCAGAAGATGCATTCATCAGCACTCTGCAAGATATTCAAACCTCAAGAAACTCATGGGCACAGTATGAAACAGCAACACAAACGTGGGTTTTCAGGGGTGGTGCAATTGGCAAGTTAAAATAAAGGCGCAGGAGCAGTTTGGTTGTTCTATGCTCTCCATATGGGTTGTTTGAACAATGGGTTTCTTCTTATCAGTTATTGATAAAGAATAGAGTTATGGGGTGTATAAAACTAACAGTTTTTTTTCCCTCTAGGGATCTTATGGTTTATACTCTTCTTGCCTGGCATGAAGTTTAGTTGGCCATAACTTGCTGGTATTGTAGTTGTACCATTCTGTGTTTAAAATACTTTATTTACAAAGAGATATAATTACATATAGGTCAACTAAGAAGGTCCCCTACTAAAGGACATGGTGCAAGGGATCTTTTCTTTTGTAAGTATAAATAAATGTGAGATAGTTCAAATTTTACAAATACCTATGAAAGACAATGCGCCTATGGCAATGTTAAGGCATTATTAGGACGGTTCCTCATGTAAGAAAGCTATCTGTGGAGAATCACACAGTCATCTTCCTCAGTACTCTTATTCACTGGCACTTTAAACCAAATCGCCTCTTTACTCAGTGATGACAAACCAGCAATCCTAACAAACATGATAAATGGTAGCAGAATGTCTGGGGCCCAGACGTTGCCGAACAAGCTGCAAGGAGACTCAGCGATTAGCAAGGAATTCATTCCTGACATAATAATTGCTGTCAAATTAAAGCCAACCACCAACAATTATGATAAGTGCTGACAGGTGAAGTGTGCTCGTCTTTACCAAACACACACATACAACTAGTGTTTACAGTCAGGAGAGAAATTTACAATTGTTCAAGGTCTCCCGGTCAAGCAGCACTGTTCCATCAACACACAATTGTTGTGCTGATTATACAGCAGGAGCCGGTGCTGCTACGGTGCTGGGATAATTAGATGCTTTGTGATAAACACGAAACTTGCTCCCTTGTGTAAACGTGTCTTCTGTTAGCACACACCACTAACTCTGTTACGGCCTTTAAACCGCATAAACTGAAAGGAGATTTTTAACTGTCAGACTTAACAACATAGTTCTGTGCAATTGATTCTCGTGTTTATCGAACAGAACCAATTACACTTCTGAATCTTAAAGGATTTTTTTTTAACACCTACATTCTCTGGTATGTCAAAAGTGTCTCGAAATGGAAAAAAGAAGACCAATGTGCGGTTGTTGTGCAGTGAGTTAAGACACCCAGTTTAACCTATACAAACAGCTTTTTAATATACAAAGGGCTTTGAGGCTTTCTGCTGTTTGCTTGTTGAAATTGCTTTCTGGTACAGAGTCTAAGCATACTGTAGATTCCTAACCGGAGTCTGTCACGATCCCAGTGGGTGCGTGAGGTTGCATAGAGGTCGTCAAAGTTAAAATTGACACGTCTGCTTCCCATTTGTGGACAAGCATTGCAAAATTAGCAGGGGCTATGATTGGTATTGGCTGGACGCTTGTCTCCATAAGAAATTAATAGACTACTTTAAGATGGGGGCACAGGAGTCGGAATCAGGCATGTTCTGCAAAAACGTTCTTGATGTTTAAGGTAATAAACAAGAGCCACGACTATCCATTAAACCAGTTAATGGACAATATGTTTAGTATTGTTTCAACTAACCTTAGGAGAAATTTGGTCCCATTTTTTATTTTAATTGGTTTAAAAGATTATTTTGTACATTGTGCTTATGGGAGGGTGAGGTTTTTTGGGGTAGGTGTTGTATGGCAAAACTGCCTCAGATTGTGTGTTTAACAGAGTCAAATATGGCAAGTTATACAAGAACATACAAGACAAGTTAAATTGGAAAATGACCCGGTGAGCTCCCTGGCCAACAATCCTCAATATTTCAATTAAGTCAATTAGAGTTCAGAATCAGAGTTTAATAAAACAAAGAAAATTTACAACAACAAAAAAAAAATACTTTTCCTACCATTTAAAATTCTATGCTACATTTATTAAAATCTTACTTAAAGACAACAGATTTTTAAGAGCTGTTACATAATTTTCAGAGAAAATGTCCTTTCTAAAATAATTCTATATAATGTGTTTTAATCTTTTATACCCTTTACATTTTTGATAAACCATTTGATGTAGCAAAATCTTTTTCTAATCTCTAAAATGGAGAACTTTGAAAAATAAATGATAAAATGTTTTCTGTTTTTTTGAGGTTTCTTACACTTAAAATGTTGTCTATTAGATTTTTTAGTTTGGACAGTTGATAAAAAAATGCATTTTGGTTGAAGCTGTACTTTCTGTTCAGCACACTGCTTGTCATTTTGATATGATTTTTAACAGTTTGCAGTAATAATGAAGATACCATGAGACCCAGCTCAGCTGGAGGTAAGCTATGATACTTAAACATCATTTTCCCTTTCCTTGTCTAGGATCTGCATGTGTTCTGGCCCACTGCACCCTTCATCTCATCTCTTTATCTCCCTCATGTCTCTGACCACCTTAGCCCTCCATCGTGTTATCGAGACTTCCCTGTTCCTCTTCTTCTTTCCCCTCCTTTTCATATTTATGGACTACTATGTTCCTGTCTTGTTACTGCCCAGCAGCTCAGCCTCTGTCTCTCTAACACCAGACTTCAGTGAGAAAAAGAATAAATATATGTCACCCATCCTCTGTATTTCTTTCAGATTGACAGCAACTTTCCCATGTATTTTTAATGGTATCCTACTTATAATGATGTTCAACTTCACTCTGAATGCTGTGAGCATAGCTGCATGGTTTCCTTCCTCCAGTCTCTCTTAACAAGCCCCCCACAGAAGCATATTTGCTCCTGTAAATGTGTTAGAAGCTAACATCTTTTTTTTTTTAACCCAAAGCCCTTGAATGATGTGGCATTTTTTAAGGACAATTTACACATTAGTAGTTGATCGTATGGAGATAATCACAGATAATGGGGGTGAAGCACTGCACCATATACTAGTGCTGGACAGCCAAGCTTCAGTGTGGTCATCTGCAACATAATAAACCGATAAGGTTATGAGGTCAGATCAGAGGAATCATATTTTCTATCTTAAGGATGTGGAAGGAACTAGCTTTAAAAATAGATTAGTTCCCCCTAAAGGCGATTGTGGCCCCGACTATGGAACTCTAAATGATTTTAAAACTTTTGATTCATCTAATAAACCAAATAAAACAAAAGAAAAGCACTTTTAAGTGAACCTCTGAAGTATCAAATTAGCACGAGCAGATGGTAATAGCATTAACATGACATAAAAAAAAAAATCCAGTGTTTCTTAAGTTTTCCATCACTGAACAAATACCTAAACATGCCAGAATGATTTAAATATTTCAGAATTTAGACAAGAAATCCTACAATAGCTGAAAAAAGTATCTTCCAACATTGATTAAGTGACTCCTCCCTTTAAGAAATCTAAACATATTTGTTTTATCACAAGAAGATCACTCAAAATGCATTGGTTCATAATTAAAAAAGATGTTTTGCCTTTACAAGAGACTAAAGAAATAAGCTCTCCCACTTTATTGGTACTCCTGAAAAAGATAAAAGTCTTGAAAGGATTTAATCTTCATTTGTATTCGCATAAATTATAAAACATTACCATAAAAAAATGCTGAAGTTCTTTAACAGTGAACTTCAGAGATTTATTTTGATTCCTCTTCCCACTGTGTTCACCGTGTTTGGTGACAAGATAGATGTTGTTCCTGTTCAGGCTTATTTGTCACAGTTTCATCTATTTAAAAACTTTTTTTTATTAATGTTCTGCTGATACATTTAGAGAATTTAGTTTTAATGAGAAGCTATTTTCTTGGAACTATTTCCTGACTTATTAAGATTAACATATTTGACACATTTTGATCAAACTTTCTTTTGTTTTTCCTATTTTGAAGAGCTACTCAATCTAATGTAGAACTTGAAACACTAAAAGAAAAATTGTCTGTAGACCATCTGATTATTGCTCTTCTAAATAAATGATCTTGATTTGAGATTTTTTATTATCAATGTTTCATAAGGATTCATATTTCCGATATATTAAGCTTTACATAAAGAAGGAAGCATTATCTTTTGTAGCTTGCCATTTTTCACTGTTAATACCTCTACTGAGTCGCCATCCTGTTATCGTTCATTCATTCTTTATTGTTGTAGACAAGAGAGAAACAATTAGATCCCTTTTCTAGATAACAGAATCTACTAAAAAAAATCTCTTTGTTTTTGTTGTATTACTCTAGTTAACATTAACTCCCCTCCTCCTCAACCCACCCTATAAAGATAACTCAGGATATAAAATATCTTTCAGTGACTCCAATTTTATTTCATTGGGCAGTTTATTGAACTTGTAAATGAGTTAGGAGTCATTTTGCATGACCTCAGTTTCTCTACACTCACAAAACAATAAAAGTTTGAACATTTATAATAATTTGCTGCTTCAACATTACATTCAAAGCTGTAAATTGTTATAGCTACATCTTGTTAAAAACACAGTATTTACATGAATTGTAATACACAAATTTCATTTCTGGCATACTTACATTGATCTCTTCATAATTTACATGTCAAGTACTAATTAATGTGAATATTTAATCTCCAAAAATTCACAACATAATAGAAAAGAAATGAAAATACAAACAATACTAAAGCTACCCGATCCCTCCCTCCCACATCTCAAAGTTAATCTGCTGAATATTTATTCTGAAATTCCCTCTAACTTACAAAACAGTGTTAAATGCGCCTGCCACAGGACATCTATCCACTGCAGCAATGTAACGGGACGTTGCTGAACAGAGCAGAGCTACTACCCATCATGCAGTCTACTCACGTTCATGTTTTTAATTAAACAGAAAGCAAATCTCAACTGTACAAATATTTAAATATTTGACTTTGATTTGTTTGAGGATATTCTTCCCTCACATCAATCCTCTTATTTATTTTTTAAGGTCACTGTTGATTGCAAAACACCTTCTTCCAACTTCCATATACCGTTTACTCCATTACAGTTCATAAAATCTTTTTTTTGTGCTTGTCTGATTAGGGCAAAGCAGGAATCAATTGGGACTTTTAAGAAAACTTATTTTAAAAAAATGCAATTTTTAAGCATTTCTGAGATGTTTGCTGAAAGATTTGAGGTAAGAAATAAAAACTGTAGGATTTTTTTTTTCAGTTTCCTTTGGCACAATAACTACTAAAGCCCCTCCACACCCAAAGATGTGTTATCATGTACATATCATGCAGAAAGAAGAGGGTGTGTTCACATAAACGGCATTAAACCTCTGTCAGCAAACTATAGAAGTGCATGCATTTGGTCAAACTTCAGGACTCCACTGAATTCAAAGAAAGAAGCTCAGTGTGTTGGTTGATAAAGTAGAGGGTAAAAACTTGATTGACAATGATGTTAAAGAAGCATTGGATCTGTTTTTTTAATTAGATCTGTTAAGATGTTTTGCATTATTATAGAAAAATTACCAAATTGGGCCAGTTACCACTATCATGGTATCCCAAGATCATAAAAGTTTAGTTTCAAACAATTTTCACCAATGCGGTTTCCGCAATTAAGTTAAAAGTCACCATTTTTCTCTTTATTCCTTAAATTGAAGTTTTGAAAATGTGGCAACACCTTAAAAACAGTGGTATTTAATTTAATCAAAACCTCAAACTGGCCGCCATTTTGTCCTAACTGTTACAAGAATTTTAATGCAAGACACAAATGCAGCTTTTTAAAACAACTCAATTAAAGTATAAGGTTTTTTTAAAAAAGGTATTTATACCCTCACTTCTGGGGATATAACAATGAGAACACACCCTTGTCTTCTACGCTTCAGTGAAATGCATACTCGAGGCCTCTAGCACCTTTTTTTTCTTTTTCGCCAAACAGTATACAAATATACTGAGTTACTTAAAAAAATGTACAAATAATAAAAAAAAAAAAAACGTGCAAGACTCACAAATAAAACACTCTGTTTCCAATACTTAAGGCAAAAAAACTCATTTATACCAATATACATAAATCTGAAATTATTTCTATCAAAGTTGTGTTTTATTTCTAGAATGTTTGGGTAAACATACATTATGACTGACTGGTTGACTCACTGTCTGAAGTCAAAGTCAATGCCTCTTGTACATACAGAACCAAACTCTTTATCTGGTAGTTTTATGGTCTTGCTAGTTTCCGACTGACTGCTTGACGTTAAGTTGTTGGAGCTTCAGGAGTGCCAAGCTGAGAATCGCATAAAAAGTGAGTGCCGAGTAGAAAAGTGCAAAATACGCCAGTGTGTTGTATTATTTCACCAAAAACAGACGCCTATAGCTGGGACACCTTCCTGGGTAGCGGTCTCGGTCTGGGTACCCGAGGGTCAGCGTTGCCGTCCAGCTTCATGCTGCCTGTTCGGAGCTGGTGAGGTTTGGGCGGCAGGGCTGGGGGGTCTGTCTGCGGCGGGATGGAGAGGCTGTGAGGAAGCGGCACGGGGCGCCGGGGGTTGTTTCTCTCATACACGCTGTAGGGAGGGGGGGTCTTATTCTCTCTGCGGATTGGCTCATCCGAGCTGCTGGAGATGGAGTTTGGGAGGGGGGTGGGCGGTGGCAGAGGGTGGGGCGGGTGGTCGCCGGCGGGCAGCTCAGTGCCAGAGGCCTCCGACACGCTGCAGCGGCTCAGGGAGGAGATGCCGCTGCTGTAGCTGCCAGATAGCACTGGGGAGTTGGAGACCAGACTGGTGGACTGGCACTCAGTGGGAGAAGGAGTGAAGGGTGGCATGGTGGTCTGTGAAAGGAGAACAAAGGATAGAATATCAATTCCTGTATGGTCTGTAGGTTTACATCAAATCAATCACTATATGCAGCTGGGACTCACAAAACTGTTCTTTTAAAGCTGTTTTCAAACTGCATTAACAAATACAAATTTGAAATGCCATTTAGCATATTTAACCTCCCTATGTTTTTGGGTTATATCTTAAATAAATTTCTTCCTACCGTATCTAATAACAAACAGACATTATTCATCAGGATGGTAAATCATCAAAATGCAGTCACAAAGGTCTTTTCTATTGGAGTTAAATATGTGGCTTTTATACCAGTAACAGTATATTAGCAATCATGTGAACATAATTTTTTTTTCTTTTTTCACGAGTTTAAGAATATGATGCATAAACTGCCTTCCACTGAAGGCTCTTTATCTTTGTTCAATATGCATCAGTGAAGCTGGATTGGAAGAACAGAAGCTGTTTAAAAAAAAAAAAAAAAAATCTCTGACCTTCTATCTTACGGTGAACTCACTGTTGATTTATTCATGAATTTTGTAGTTTGTTTCTTTCCTCTTTAGGATGAAGTTTTCTTTCGCAAACAACTTAAATCCTACTCGTGAATCATAATGCTCTGAACATTGCTGTTCTGTTTTACTGATTTGATGATTCTTTGGTATAATATATTGAATTAAGTGTACAAAGCACAAATTCACAACAAATGTTTTTCCAGGAAATGTTGAAACAGAAACTTTGTATATCAATGTAATTTATGCATATAAACAGAACTAAAACCACTTCAATTCAATTTTAGCTCCGCGTGAAACAAATTCAAGTCACAGACCTAGCAGCAAAGTACCTGAAGGATCTCAGACTGAAACCCTCCTTAGCAGTTAAAAACCAAGCGGAAATTGATGAAGCCCAATTGTCTTTCTACATAATGGCAATTTTGAATAAGATGCAAAAGATGCCACTTCTGTGTATGAACAGCATCTGAGCTATCATGCTAATGCATTTTATGAGATTGCTACAAGTTTTAAATTAAAAGATAAAACCAACCATTTAGAGAAACATGTTTTAATTTAAAATAACTGAATTAAATTAATATGTTTTGCCCGTTAAAAATCACCCATGCACAAAGCACTGCAAAGTTGAGGAATGAATGACGTAAACTTTTTAAGCTTTTTTTTTTATTTTTTTTTTTTTGCAAACAATATTTTAAAACAACTGATGTGTGTATTTAGCTTTGGTGAGTTAATAGTTTTCAAGATAGTTTTACACAGCAACTACAAACAAGACTTTTGAGGTATGTCTACTAGTTTTATACATTTACAGATTAAAATTGTCGCTTATTTTGCTCATTTTTAAGTGTTGCCGTATATTCTCAGATGGATTAAGGTATTTGCTTGTGTCCAAATACTCATAAATCCAAGCATTTTGTTGTAGCTCCAGCTATTTACTCCTGCTGTCTCACTGGAAGAAGGAGCTCTGAGCTAGCTTAAAGAACTATTCATTTAGAGACAAAATTGCATTGTGGAAAGTCTGTCCGAATTCTCCACAGAGTGCTGTGGATGGTTTTTGGCAACAAAGTCCTTGCAGAAGGATCAAGCATAAACCAGGCTTCAGACAAACCTCCACAACACAGTAGTACCATACTATTGGGGTAGGGTGCCCCTATGTTTCAATCAATGCAGGAAATGCAACAGGACGTTGGTCCAAATGGGAATTTAATGACGTCATATTATATTCATTGACCGCAGTTTTTTTAATCAACCAATGTAAGGATTACGGTTCGCCATCAGTAGAGGCGATTAGAATTACGTGTAGGCATAAACTGCGGAAACCATAGGTTTATATTCCCCATTTAGCTCCCAGTGTGATCATCCTATTTTTCCAATATTTAACAAAACTTTAGTGGCAAAAATATAGATTATCAGAGTTATTGACAAAATGTTTAAGCATCTCTACAAATAGCAGTCGGGAATCACTAAAGTTTGCCTCATGTTTTAAATTAAAATACATTTACAAAGATAATAATTTGTATGAATAACCAACTTCTGGTGTGCACCTTCAATATATATTGTAAAAATATCTTCTGCTTGGCTTGTGGCAAACTGCAAATGGGAAAACTGCTTTTTCTGCCACTCTTTCAGAAACAGAGTAAAAATGTCAAATCTTTGACTCCTTGCTATTTAAGGTCATATGCCACCTACTATTCACTAATCCACAGAACTCCAATTTAAAATTAAATCTACCTTCATTTTAATAATTTAAGTGCAATAACTTAACTGCCTTGGTTAATACTAAATAAACTAAAAGGTTTAACAATTTAATGAACTGAATGGATAATTTTATCAAATTACTCAATATAGAGGGAGCATTAACAAATTATGTGTGCAATTTGGAGGTACTTTTTCCACATATGAAAATAATCATAAACCACTTATTACATTGAATACATTGTTCTTCTGTCTACATAGTAATGATTTTATCTGGTACTTTTACCAGAGAGGACAAGGCTGTTATACTTCTTTAATGGTTCCAGTGCACAGAGATGAAACAAAAACAGTACGCTGCCAATCTCGGAGCATTCTTCAAAATGCTTTTCTACGCAATTACACTGTGCTGCTAGTGTGTCTCCTAAAATGTAATTGGATTAAGTGTGCTATGAACATGATCAGTGCAGATCATGCTCCACGGGGCATGCACAAAGAAAGGGAACCATTTGACATGCACAGGTGGAGAAACCTCATCTCAGCTGGGTCAAGCTTGATAAGAATTTATAGATTTAATATAACACTCATAAGTAATACAAACTTGTTGCCTTTTTTTTGTTGAAAAAATAAAAAGAACGTTTGACCAAACACCGTTTCTGCTCCTAGAGTTGAGAAAGTACAGCCCTTTCAAAGTTGCTGCATGTATTGTCTGTAGGCTCACTGCTGCCCTAGGGTTTTGCAGGCTGGTAATGGGCCCCTAGCTGCAACCTCTTGATGTGTGTGCGCTCACGCGCTGGATAATGCAGCCCAGCTTGGGGTCTCCAGAGGTTTGGTCTGCTGGGCTGTGCAGTGATGGGCAGCTCGGTGCTTCGCTTCAGGCTTCCAATTTTGCTGCAGCAACACTCGCTCAAAGACAAACGCTGCAGGTGTGCACGTGCTGCTTTGCACACAAATCCTACTGAAGGAATATGGCGTGGGCTGAGCTGTCACTCACACTTTGAGGACACAAACACCAAAAAAAATAATTGTCACACGTGAGGAGACATCACACCTGAAGCCAAGCTGGGAGCTTAGCTCCGTTTATAGATAAAAAAATAAATAGAAGATGCATCCAACGAGGCAGAGACCAGCAGCAGCGCAGCTCGAAAAAACTTTTTTCCCTCATTAGAAGCCCTCACAGTGCTTACTTAACCTTTCCCCAAACCTCTGCTGCTTCGACTGGCTGGTATTAACTAATAAGAAGCTCATTAATGATAAATCAGACCCTGAACTCAAAGCAAGAATAATCAGTTTGTCTGAAGATAAATGTTAAAAAAAGAAAAACCCGCGAGTTCAGAGATATAAACGCTTGTTTCAACACCTCTGCTGATAGATGCTGAAGGGAGCGTTTAGTGGAGCTTACTCTGGTCTCACTGCATTAAGAACAAACTCTTTTTTTATTTATAATGCCTTGCAGAACTATCCAAGTCCAAGGATTATCTTTCCTGCATTTTACCAGAAAAATTTCCAACTTCAGTTTTCCTGTAATATTTCTAAATGGAGATTAAGTTGAGCGACAGGCTGGCAGACGTAAGACCCATGGTGTCTCTAGAGGAGATGCAGAGATCAAGAGCTTAGAATCTGTCCAAAGGATAACTATGATTCAGGCAAGAAAATGGGCATTGTTGAAAGCAGTTACCAATTCTGCGCAGGTCATGTAGAAGATTGATTAAACATTTGGTAGAAGGTGCTCTGGTCATATCAGAGCAACATTTAGGTTTTTGGTCAACAGGACAACATGTGGATGTTAATAAATCCTGACAAATGTGTGCAAAACTATGCAGATTTTCTGCCAATTTCAAAAATGCACATTTTAATAATTGCAGTATCTACATTGAAAAAATAAACACAAAATTAAACGTGAATTGATTTTTTTTTTATGCGAGAACTCTGAAAACAACATGGCAGTGTTGTATATAAACACATGAGATAAATACAAATTTCAGCCACTAGTGGGCGCCATCATCCTCCAACTACTTCCAGTCTTCTTCTTGGTCTTTTTGAAAGACAGTAATGTCCAGTTGCAGATTACGTCTGATGCAAAAAGTGTTTCCATGGTAGTTTTGTGAAAAATACAAATTTTGATAAACCACCTCACGGGTCTGTAAAAAACGAGTTTGAGTTTGTTTTATTTATTTATTTTTCAAAATTGAAGTGTTTCCGTTTAGGGAATTAACTTTTGTAATTTACAATTTGCGCAATTTGATGGTTAATGGAAACGTAGCTACTGTCAGAAAAAAAGGAGAATGTTAAAGGCTTCAAAAGATTTAAAGACCATGGTTGAGGTTCAACTTCTACCAGGACAACCATGTTGGATATGAAGCCAGTGCTACAGTAGATTTGGTTCAAATCAAAGCATATTCAGTGTTGGAACAGCCAACTGAGTTTGTGGAAAGTGTAGAAAATTTATATTCACAGATTTTCTCCATTAAATCTGACTGAATCTGAACTATTAAACAGATCAAAGTCTTTTAAAATGCCATATAAAGGTGGTAATGATGTAGCCCAAAAGACTAAATAATAAATGCAGCAAAAATATTTTACGGAGGGTTAAAATTAATTCAGACAACTTTAAAAAAACATGTATAAAAGGCTTTAGAGTTACTCACTACTTTGTGTAGGTCACACAAAAAGAATCCCATTGAAATATGCAGTGTAGTACTAATGTTACAGAATGTAAAAAAGTTCAAGGGGTATACATTTTTTCTTTTTTTGAAATCACTGTATATTATTTCAAAAGTTTCAGTAGAGAAGCCTAATAAATCCACGTATTTTCATATGTTTCAGTGAACAGATGACATCCCTATGGAACAGAATACATTCAGGTAATACAATGAATGCCTGCAGGCCAATCCCGTTTTGGGACTTCTTTGGGACAGCTGACATATTAAGCCCTAAATCAGTAGCAGAAGAGCTCCAGTGAGCAGTAATGCAAGCCCCCTGTCTTATGTTTGACAAAGAGAGGGATAACGACCGTTTCCAGAAGAATGAACAAAACCAAGGACCAACCTTTTGCGGCGATCTGGACATCGGACCTGGTGACTGCGACCTTGCATTTTTAGCCAAGGAAACTGGATCCAAAAAAAAATAGAAAAATAAAAAATCAGAGAACGGACAAAATTAGAGGAACGTTGTTTACTTTCACTCGGTGAGAAAACACAACATGAAGTCATGCAAACAGGACACAAGAAAGGAGGCAAAGAAGCCTTGAGCTGAAAGCATCAGTGAAATCAAACTGTTCTGCAGGTTCTTTAGAGCGCCATAAGCTGATTTTACACCCAACAGCTGTTCTATCACCATGGAGAAGAAGAGATGCTCCATCTGCTGCTGATGCTGTTGGGTAACTTCACTACATCTGAAAACACTGACGTTAAATGCATTTGAACGAGTTTTAATGCCCCTCTCCCATTAGCTCTAAGAGTTATTTACATTTTAGATTTCTTATTTACAGATGAAACCACTGGATCAAACAAATTGTATAAAAATAACCAACCTATAGCTGAGCAGACACATTTCACATATCACAACAAAAATGAACAGAATTTGAAGCCACTCAGTATAGATAGAGCTGTTGTTGTATAGCCAGGATAAAAAAGTAAAAGAAAGACTCAGACTGGAAGTCGGAAAGGAGAGCCATCAAGGGCAGCAGGTGTTCAAAAGCCAGATGGGAAAATTAGTACGATTCGTCAGCGAGGAGTTCACCATGATTGGCCATTTTACCTTGGTATGGTGGCCTGGGAGGTACGGGAGGACATATGGGTTTGCTGACATTGTCAGAGAAGGATGGTGCACGCTCTTTGGCACTGTCTAGGCTCCAGCTACTGGGAGTGGGTCTCACTTTACAGCACACAGAAACACCACAAATTCACATGATGGGATTTACATGCAAACAAAAAACACAATATACAGAGGAAATATGAACATTTTCTATGGATAAAGTTGTGTTTTTTTTGTATTTTTCTATGGATGAACAACGTGGCAATGGTTTCTGAACATAATTCAGCCTTCACACTTCTTCGCACTTTTGAAAGAGTTGGAAAAAAAAAGCATTGAAATAAATCCAGGTGTTATCACAGTAGTTTCAGCTCACACTGAGAAACATTCAGAGAAGTCTAACCTTTAGTTTGGGTACGTTTATTCAGTAGG
Organism: Jordanella pulchra; assembly: GCA_034780135.1. Lineage (NCBI taxonomy): Eukaryota > Metazoa > Chordata > Actinopteri > Cyprinodontiformes > Cyprinodontidae > Jordanella > Jordanella pulchra. The sequence continues at coordinate 15,799 of JAUZNJ010001227.1, forward strand.
GGGAAACAAAAGGAGAAATACTCTTTTCTTAATCTCTACAGATCATCCAGGCTTTTTGATCGACTCTTCTGCTCACCAACAGATCTTAAAAATGTTGGCCAAAGGGCTGTGATGGCTATGAGAGACAGTTGTTTTTGTTTCCAGTGTACCACGTCTACACTGATAAGGTCATATATTTTGGATTGTCTCCTCTTAGCACAGTTCACAATATTTTTATTTAAAATACTTCAGGATTTTAAAACATTCATGATGGCAAATGTTGTAAAAGATTACCAGAACCATAGGGCATATTTTTGGGTGTTTGTTGCCAAAAATGCTAATGTTAGCCTCCTTTGACCAAAGAAATAGAGTCCAGTTAAATGTTGTACTACTTAGCTATGTCCACAAGTTTTTTTTCTTTTTTTTATGACAGTAAGAAATCCAATGGCAAGTCTTCCCAAACCACTTTTTAGCATACTTTGGATCTACCTTCCTTTATTGAGTGGAAATGCTACACATCAATTTACTATTTCGGAAAATAAAGTTGCTACAAGCGGCAATCTTGCAGATGTATTTCCTGTTTTTTTTTTTTTAAGATTTATTTACTTATTATCTTACTTCTTGTAAAAATAAGAGCAATATTTGGCTATAAGGGCCTTTTCTTCAAAGGTTCAGAATAAGAGGCGCTTAACTGCATGTGCAATTTGTTTTAATATGTGCAATACAATATTCTACAAAGATAGCTGAGCAAAGGTTACAACATGTAACCCAGATAATGTGTTCCAGAGGCAGCTGAAGAGTTGCCCTTAAAGAAAGATTTGGTTTTTAAGTCCTTTAGTTGGATGAAAATTATTTAAAAAATAATATTGTAATACTGAATATTTATAGAGCACTTTACAAAGATTATGGGAAAAAATAAAATTACAAAAATGTATTAAACTTAAACATAAAAAATGTAACATTATAAAACCTCAGAAAGTTCTCGTCTTTCAATTGGCCTCCCAGTTTGTGTGTCTTAATAGAGAAAATCCACCAAACAATTCTTGAAAAATGGAAAGATATCCAATGTCTTTCCACAGTGGATCAGGTTCTAAGTGTTTTCTCAAACACTTAAACAGAAGCTGAGCTAACTTACAGTTAAATATTTATGAAATTGAACATATAAAAATATGCTAAAAAACTGATTTGACTGATAAGCATTTCTTTTATCTTCCTGATTGTTAAACTTTTATATCTCTACCCAAACTCTAAGAAACTTAGTGTGCATTTATGTGTATGACAACATTTTGGTATTTAGACTTTATTTATTCACACTCCAGATATTTTAAAAGGTTATGCGCTGTGCTTTCAAACAGCAGCAGGGCTCTTTTGCCACCCAGAGGGAGACCAAGGGGTGAAGCTGGAGCTTGTGTCTTCACGCTGAAATGGCTCTCTTCAATAATTAAACATATAAAAATTAAAGGAATTTTTAATTTTGTTTTTAGCGAGAGGAGATGATGCACTGCAGCAACAAAATAGTTATACTTAAAGGTTTTCTACCAATTTACAAAGGGTGCCAATAATCATGAAAAGCACTGTGTCAGTTATGATAAAGCAAACTGCATTACCCCCCAGGTGATGAGTTCAACATGAACGGCTCTATTTGACTTATCATATAAGAAATATTTTTGCTTTCTTGAAGTAGGAAATGGAAATGATGCAAATTCAGATTCTTTTAAAAAAATGAGAAAAGAAGAAAACCAAATGACATTTGTTGGATTGTTTTCTCACTGTCAATCAAAATGGATCAAAACAATTTTCTTCTTGGAAGATATTTCTTGCAGCTTGATTATTCTGTCTCCTTTTCGCATCTAAAAGATTTCGAGGCTCTCTTTCCCAAGCTGTCCCTCTTCAGTAAGTTATATAGCTGACATTCCATTATCACTTTGGATGCAATTATTTCTGGAAAAAGAAACTAAAGTCAGTTAGAAGAACTAAAATCAGTGCAAGGGGAATTGTTCAGCTTTTAGTTATAAAGCAGCGGAAGTTTTTAGGTTATGTTTTAGAGAAGACTTTGACTTCTAACAACACAAAGATATAATTAGAGGTTTAAAAAGTTGCACTTCAAAAGAAACAGGTTCTGTGTAAATTCTTGCACCTTTTTCTATTTTTTTTCATTGCCATGTGTACAGAAAGCCCACGTCACCATATTGTGTGTGTGTGTGTGTGTGGGGGGGGGTTACTGCACACTTCTCCTGCTGCATTATTTGCAGATCACACCCGACTCATGTGAGAAAGGTGTGTGTTTTCCTGCGAGTCGCGAGGAAGCTGTCACATCCATATTCCTCGCTCTTTATTTAAAGGTGTGTCATCTGCCACCATCTGTAATTATTCCTACGCTGAGGCAAAAGTGTGAAACTGTTGCTGTTTGTTTGCTTTTTTTAAATGCAGGAAAACATAGAGGTGAGAAAATGCATTGTGAGGTGGAGTAAGAAAATTGGAAGGAGTTATTGGATTTGAGCAAATTTATGGTTAATTGTTTTTAAGACCAATTGAACTGGTAGAGGAGGAATTCATAGCACCTTAAACAGACTTGTAAAACCGCCTTAAAAGTCTAGAAAAACGTGGTGATTCGTTTCATGCTTTATCAGAATTAAACATTAAGATATAATTAAAATATATTAAACAGGAAAAATACCTCAAAGGAAAGTAGTCTCTCCTCTTAATGTCTAACTGTTTAACCCACTTCAAAAATGTTGGTAGATATATTGTTTCTGGCTTAAATGTTCAAAAGAAGAGGGAACTTCTTTAAATTTCTATATTAGTATTTCATGCCAAGTGTCTGAAGTGGTCAATATAATCATATTATAATTTTGATAGGAGGGGGGGGGAATAAAAACATAAGATTTATATATATTGTGTATTTTAAACTTAATAGCACCTGCAATTCAAATTAAACAGTGTATGTCGGGAATGCACTGATTGCAAAGCAGGAGAAAAGAACAGAATGACATTTG
>JAUZNJ010001238.1:0-15382 GCA_034780135.1 Jordanella pulchra
TAAACTTGTTGAACTTTTTCCCTGAATCCGTGTGGTGTTCTGCATGTGGGTTAGAGCCCTGAAACCCACCATGACATATTCAGGCCTGTGGGTGTATGTAACTTGACAAAATATGAAAAAACAAATCTAAAAAGGGGGTTTGAATGCTTTTGCAAGACACCAAATCTATTTGATATTTTTTTGTAGAAAAAAAGATTTTAGGGGAGGAGTCAAAGCTGAAACATCACCAGTTTTATCAAAACAAGATCTTTTATTCTGAAAAATTGACAAAGAAAGCTCTCATATTTCCATACATATTGATTTCATATGAAGAGTAAATGATTTAAAATACAAAATTTTAATACCTGTCTGGGCTTATTGAACATTAAACACTCAAAACAAAAAAAAGACTGAATTGAAAGTAAAATCAGCTGAAGTGAAGGATTTAGATTAAATAGGAAGTTGATGAGAATCCAGTACTGAATGGGCTAAGTCTTATGTGACCCATTGCAGAGGATGATTTTGGGAGCCATTAAAACCAATCACCTACCAAAGCATCTTTAAGATCCCACAAGGAAGAGATAGAATCTGTGTCCAGTGTGCAGGAAGTTAATACAAATGTAGAAGGTGGTGCCAATAAAAATGGACAATTAAATCAATATGCATTTTCTTGATGATAATTAGAATTTAGAGGTGTACATAAAACGTGAGAGCAATATACAGCAAATAAAAAATGAAAAAAAAAAAAAAACTCAATAACAGCATTGCATTATGACTGCAACCAAATAACCTGATTTTTTTTTTCAGACCAATACTATTTTCTATTTTTCTGTGTCTTCCACCAATTCTGATTATAATAAGATTCTAATTTTTTTTTTACAAGGGACAGTATAGAACATAATACTGTATATTATGTGGCAGAGGGTGGATGAAGAGAAACCACCAGAAAATAAAAGCCCTAAAAGATTACACCCAAATATGATGCATGTAAGCATATGTCCCTCACTCTTATGTGATTTTATCAGAATAAAAAAAGTCTATTACCTGTGATATGAAGTGATACATTTATCAGTGAACATTTTTAGTTTTAATATATTTTAATGATAGTGATTAGAGGAAATGTTTAATTACTCAAGATATAACTACCATTTGAAAAAGAATTCAAAGTACTTTTTTGTTTTGTGGCACTTAGAGCCCTTTATTTGTTAGCAGACAGGAAGGATGGTGGAGAAAAAGGGGGAGACATGAAGCAAATGGTTGGGATTTAAACCCATGCATTTGTTCTGAAGACTAAGTATATGGGTCACTTGTCCTAACCCTGCACCACCACCAAGCCTTACTCTGAGATACTTAGACTGTTCTCAAGTCAGGGGGGAATAGTGCGGTACACTGACAGATGAATCAGTATAGCTGCTGGCTGTCCAGGCATTGCACAGGTTAGTTGTGGTCTCTTGAGTAGCCTTGAGCACCTCACACTTTCCCCAGAGGACAGCTTTTTGCTGTTGAGAAAGCATCTAGATAAGTTAAAAGTAGGCCTGGCCGATATGGCCTAGACTTGTATCACAATATATTTTCTAATTTCGGTCCGAGGACAGCACCTTTACAGCAGCAAGGCCAATGCGTCTGTTGGATGTGCTGTACCAAAATTCAATTTGCCTTCAGGAATTAATAAAGTATAATTGAACTGAATTGAATATCATGTTATTACAATGTTGATATAAACAAAAGCCTCATAAAAACTGCCGATAAAGGCCACAACAAAACCCTTTAGAAATTATCAACATTATTATGCCAAGTCCATAAAACTAATCTTATATAGCATTTTAGGAAAGATTGTTTTAAAAAAACATATTTCTCTGTTCTTTCTGTTCGGCTTTAATCAACTGTACCAAGACACGTCAGTCTATGAAAAACCACAGTAATAACAAACTGCAACTTTGTTCGAAATGCAGTAAATGTGTTCAAATGTCATATCACCAATATTGAATAAAATTATATCCTGTTATATATTGATATTGAATTATTTTCCAGCCCTCGTTAAAAGTATTATTATTCTAAATTACAAGTTTAACTTTGGCTTGACTTTTATTGTCCCCTGAAGGCAATTTAGTTTGCAGAAAGGAAAAACATAAAAACATTTAAAAACAAAAGAAACAAAGACAAGGCAGGCCATTATTACATCATAGTTTTACATTTGTATCTTTCTCTAAGAGAATGTCAGCTTTCTGACAGGTCTCTTAATTTGCTTATGTCTACAGCTGGACCTGAACCAGTCACTAAGTTTCGTATGACAGGGTCCTAGTGAATGTCTCCAAATCTAACCAACCTAAAAGAGTAGAAGCCTAAACATTTTCATCAACAAAGGAGTGAGCAACACAATAACATGCTACTGTGGCTCATATAAATACAGATTTGTGTGAAAGAAAACAACGATCTTGCAAATAGAACTTTCTTTTTTGAATTGTTTCCTACTTCACACAGTGCTGGTGAAATGTTCTCCCTCTCAAAATGAAGAATCGAGCTGACCCTCAAAGACTAATACACTATCAATCTCACTCATTTACATTGAGAGCTCATTATCTTTTTATTAATGAGAGGCTGAAAAGATTTGCTTGAGCTGAGACAGATCATCCACAGGAGTTTATCGCAGTGACCCAAAGAAAAACTAAAATGCTACAAAAGTATATAAAATACATATCCACTTACCCTCACAACAACACATGCAATACTTGAACGTAAATGGGGTTAAAGCAACATAATGAACATTAACATATCAAAAAATTATTAATGTATGTGCATAACCCGAAGCACGTTCCTCTTTATAACTACATATTAAACTTATGATGATTGCTAAAATGCTGGCCAATAAAATAACTGGCCTATAATTGTTACAGTATGTATATCCATACATTAACTAATGACTATGCACTAATTCCCTGTTCAATTAAGCTCCAATTAATCTCATTATCCTAAAATATTTACCAAATAGACATGTTTACTTGCTATTGTTACCTTGGAAATGATCAGAAATAATGAAACAAAAAAAAATGTACTAATACTATTAATTTACGGTTAACATAGGCCTTGCTGTATTCTCTTCAAAAATCACTGGATAAATTATTACATTTTTATCTTTAATATTGCAAATAACTCTATGTGACAACCAGGAACAGTGCATGCTAACAATAGATGAAAAAAGACACTGGATGGGTATGAGCTCATACTTAAGGCCTCAAAAACAACAATAACATGTTGTGAGCACATGCCCCTTCTGCTTAATCACAGCATTTCACTAATGCACAGGAGGGAAGCAGAATAAGTTGGCAGCATGCCCTCTACTCAGATATAAGTGCCCATGTCAGCCCTGCTCAGCCTAAGTCTTGGAATGAACATGTCTTCCATCTCTGTTCAAAGGAAACCATAAAGATTAGATGAGAATATTATTCTTTTACCTTTAAATTTCCCCTGAAAGTGAAAATTTTCAGGACATTGTTCATTTTTTTATTAGCAAATGTATAAAATGAAAGCATGTTCCACTTAGCAGTTAATGGTACTTACCACATTGGGGAAAAAAAGCAAATGACAGAGGTGTCAATAAAAACCGGGCACCCAGTTTATTGTCTCCAAATTTACTCTATATCTCTGAGTGATACAATAGAATAGCAAAACAGAAAATCATTTTGTATAACAGTAAACACTTTAAATGCTATTAAATTCATAATATTGTTAACTAAAAGTCACTATGCACATCACCACAACATTGTTCACTAAGTATTTGCTGGAAGAGTTAAACAGTTTAAGCAATCTGTTAAAAGAAAAGCTATCCTGGGACGTTTAACTTACATTCAACCAATGTTCAGATGTCACAGATGCAACTTGAACCACCTTAAAATGTGCTAAATTAGCAGGATTCTGTATTAACAACCTGGATAAAAAATTATCTTTCATAAATTTTAAAACCTAATAAGGGCAGAGAGGGCAAAATAGTTGAAGTCTCTGAAGAAGTGAGGTTAATTCAGTTAATGAAGTAATCCTGAGGAACTTCTAAAAAATAAATTATGCTTCAAATTATGAACTGCTGCTACATGTGGAAATGCAGCTGTCTGAATTGTATGTAGTTTAGACTTCTGATATTCTTATTGCGATATGTAAAGGCTATTGTTTGTTGGGCATTATCAAGGTTATTAGAAAAGGTTGCATAACAGACCCAGAGCAATATTTTATAAACAACGAAACACGAAACCCCGTTTGAACTTGTTGGTCCAATTAGCCCCCCGTTTCAGAGCCAAGAATCTCAATGTGAGGCCTTTAAAAACCAGCAAGATACCATTATGAAAATTATGAATAACAAGCAGTATTTCCTTTGAAAAACGCTATTGATGCTATCAGTAAATTGAATATACTTTACCATAATTAATAGGTGAACAATGATTCACATTTAGGAGCCAGAATCCATCAGGTTTTATGTCTACAGGGATAAAAAAAAGGGTTTCTCTAACCACTAACTGTCAGCAGCTGAATTTTCCATTACGAATCCAACCTTTGAAGCTCTTTTCCTGTTTATGAAAAGTTACCTCAAGAGTATCTATAAACATTACATGGCATTGCTTAAGAAACTGACATGTAATCTAGATGAGATACAATAACTAAACATGAAAGCATCTATTTAACTTGAAGGATTTTAACATTTTGTAAGGCAACAAAAACAAACTTTAAGGTAAGTAAAGGGACTGAAGCACAGAGCACAGATTTTGGAGCTGAGTTAGTCAGAGTTTAGTGTGCGCCACACAGGTTTTGAGTGAGGATGTCTGAGATTAAATGCTGCACGTCGGTCTCACTGCATGTTCAGGTCAGTGGCACAAAATTATGCCATAGAAATCCAAATATCCCTATCAGAGCTCTGAATATGAGAACAATGAACATGGAAAAGGAAACTGACATCAAACATGCTCACTCAGTCTGCGGTGGATGTGTTTGAAAACACAACAAAAGTTTCCAAATGTTTTTGCTGAGACAAAGGGCATCACAAAAAGAGGTCAGTGGTAAATAAATATTTTGATACATTTGTTTTTTATTTATCGAAATACCTTGATTTTTGAAAGGGTTAGGAAATATAGCCAAAAATGCTATGGTTCTAATATGTGACACAATAATTTATTTCAGTGTTTCGGCCTTGGTTTCCTCTTTTTTTTTTTGGTTTCAGTCAAGCATTTTCTTTTTAGTGCATCCCTAAACACAGGTCTCTATGATCTTGTAATCAGTCAGTGGGCCTACTATAGGTAGTCACTGTTCTGTTTGGTGACATGGTGTGTACCACACTCAACATGAAACAGAGTAGGCAAAGGAAAGAGTTTGTCTCTAATAGTTACATTCTATAAGACCATCTCTAAGCAGCTTGATGTTCCAGGGACAAAATTATAGGAGACATCCACGGAGGACACTATTGGAAAAGGAATTTACCAAACAATATATTGACAAAAGGCTTTTGGGAGAATGTCTCATGGACAGATGAGATAAAAAATGTACTTTTACCAAGGCACATCAGCGATTTGTTCAGAGATGGAAAAATTAAGCATATCCAGAACAGACCACTGTCCCTACTGTAAAACATGGAGGCTCTGTTGTGTTCTGGGGCTGCAATGCTTCATCTGGCACATGGTCTCCGAAATCTCTGCAGGGTACAATGAAATCTCCATACTATTAGGAGATTTTGGAGAGAAAAGTGCTGCCTAGTGTCAGAAAGCTTGGTCTCAGTCGCAGCTCATGGGTTTTGCTACAGGATAATGACCTAAAACCCACAGCTAAAAACCCCCATGAATGGCTAAGGGGAAAACATTGGAATATTCTGAAGTGGCTTTCTGTGAGCCCTGACCATACACCTATAGAGCATCTATGGAAGGAGCTGAAACGTGCCATCTGAAAAAGGCACCCTTCATACCTGAGACAACTGGAGCAGTTGGATATAAAAAATGGAACAAAATATCTGGTGAGAGGAGCAGAAGTGTCATTGACAGAAACAGGAATCATTTGATGGCCATGACTGCTTCAAAAGGTTGGGCAACAAAATATTAAGTTCAAGGTACCATCTTCTTAAAAAAGGCCTGTTTTGTGAATTTATTTGTTTTTTTTTTATCATTCTGCTGAAATGTGGTTCAAAAGCAATGTATAATTTTCATCTTTTTATTTTTAAAGTATTTTTATTTATTGTTACATTTGTCAGGATTAAGTTATTTCTGTAACCATTGTGGATTTTTCTTTCATTAAATGAGGGTTACCAACAATGTTGTCCATGTGTGTACTGTAAAATAAAAATAAATAAATTAGAAACTCTTCAGGTAATATTTAATTGTGCTCTTTAATGCTACTGTTACAACATAACATCAAGCTGTTAGATAAAGACAGTCGATTTTCTGTTGGTAAATGTGCATCTAGTGTGAACGCAGCCTAACATGGTCACAAAATGACAGAGCTGAATGTGCGAGAAACAAAATGTCACACTTGCCCTGCAAAACATTGAGATCTGGAGTGAGGCTTTGTGGTGCAGCAAAAACTGTCAAACACAGGTTTCAGCTGTTTTGTCCCAAACAGTGGTCATCGGCTTCCATGGCTGCTTTGTTTCTAAACTGCTCCTTACCTGCTCTTTCCTCTTCCTCCTATCCAGTGGTGGAAACTGTGTTAATTCTAATATTTAATAAACTGCATGCTCAGTTTCAGTTAAAGACAGTAGCCTACACTGCAAAAAATAAATAAATAAATAAATAAATAATTAAATAAATAAATAAATAAATAAATAAAGACAGTGGCCTTACAAGTGTAAACACCAGTTTAAATGTCCTGTTTTTGTGTGTAAAATAAGGAAAATGTGATATATAATTTCAATATTGGTTTTCTTATATAATTTGATTGATCTAATTCAGTGTTTTTATTTGTTCTAGTGTATTCACAGCCCTCATCTTAACTATTTTTGTCCCTTCTACCAAATTTATCAGATTGTAAATACATTTCCTGGCCAATAGACCTCTTTGGGTCAACCCACACATCTTCTGTAAGATTCATTTCTAGTCTCTTGGCCAATTCAAAACTTTAATATTACTGTCATAATGTGTAAATTTTGATTTATGATTTGACTTAATATGATGCTGACTTGCATTTTGAGCTGTTTGTATTCATATTGACCAAAAACACCAGATCCGCCCTAAAAGAAGTAACCCCTAAGATCATGATGCCTCCACACCAACTGCAGGCGTGATTTTCTTTTGGTTCTCTTCAGTGCTGTTTATCTGTCACGCATACAGTAAAAATCCAAAATGTGTGATACATATTTGGATCCAAATTAATATGACAACTCAACTGAAATGGGTTTTCTAACTTGAAGTAATATGGCTATTTTGGTACGGCTCAGTCAGAGTCTCCACTGGAATCTGATGCAGAATATGTGGAGGGGGCAAATTATTATGGTGACGGTAAAGAGACCCTCCAGGCTCAAAGTCTCAACGCATGTTGGGAAAGATGCATGAATAAAAATACGAGTGAAAACATGGAAATCACTGCTGAAAGAGTGTTTTTTTCAGTTGATTTTTTCAGAATATATAAACAATTCTTGGCTTTAAAAAGATATAAACAATCCTTGGCTTTAAATTACAATCGATTCATCAACATTTGCTTGAGTATCTTTTGAGAGGTAGCTGTCTTACTCATATACACAAAAAATGTCCAAAGAAAACACTGAGCTGAATTCCAAATGCTATCTAACTAAAAATATAAGGGTTTAAACACTTTGGAAACAGGTTATTATTATGAATATAAGTCAAATTATGTGAGAAAGCATAAGATCGCCAGTTGTGTGTGCACTCCTTGGAGAGCCATTGTTCATTAAGAAATACTGACGATGCAACTATGCTCCTTCCACATGCTTATAAAGCATGAGGTCATCTTTGAAACTTTGGTAACTGCTCTACTTAAATTCAAGCTAAAACTTCATGAAAGGCAAAAAATAAAAATAAAAAAATAACATATATACCTTTTAGTAACCTCTTGAACATTTTAAACAAATATAATCAGATGGAAATTTTGAAAAGGCATTGTTTGTTTCATAATGAACAGCAGTGAGAAAACACATTTTTAAAATAAAGTTTAAATCTTATTTGAATAATTAATTGATAGGATCTCTAAAACATTCAGCAGACCTTTTTTCATATTGCCAGTTTAGCCAATAGGTGCACCACCGTATCTAGGTTACATGTCTATTTTATTGGTGGGTGTTATGTCAATACACAGCGTGCTCCATGTAATTACCAGTCTTACAGCACATACATTTATTTTAGCTGACGCTTCTCCTACCATGACCCATAACTAAACTATATTGCTCTAACCAGGCCACTTCTCCATCCACATTTGTCTCTGTGCCATTTGATATAGGTCAGATCCGAAACGCGGGTTCACATTTGGATTCAAACGTTTGCATTCATATTTTATTTTCCTGTGTTTGTGCTGCAGAACACCATCAGTAGAGCCTCGTTATTTTCTTTGTTTAACATCCATTATGTATTAACAGGGTAATCAACAGTCACTGTGACATTAATATAATAAGCCTCCAGAGTCTTATCTTACCTTTTTTTTTTCCACAGGATGTTCAGACTCCTAGCGGCTCAGTATTCTATTTTTTTCCATGAGAATGAAAGGCGGTTTCTCAGTCCAGTCAGTTCAAGTTTAGTTTTCTTGCATTTAAATCCTCAAGCTGCAAACAGTGACAGGAGTGTCAACAGCATCAAGTTAGGGGAATGACCTACAAAGATAAAGGAAACACACCACAGCACCGCAGCTGGAGCAGTTACTCATCGTCTTGCCCCTCTTGTTTCATTCAAGGGTGGAAAGAAATGAAAAATTAATTGAGCATTTGGCTCGTTTACTCAAAAAATGTCGGTTTCTCTTTGAAAAAAATGCTCCTAGTGGAGGAGAAGCGGACGGTGATGGAATAATTGAAGAATAAAAGACTAAATTCCTCTTTTACCCTCCGACGCAAGCGAGGCGCGCGAAGGATGAGGCATGACTGATGCGCGCAACCGGCATATAGGCGCGCTCATGACTCAGTCAGACACGCAGCGGCTAAAGGAGTGAACAGCAATAAGGAACAATTCATGGAAAAACTGAAAGCTTTTCATTTAGCTGTAGTTTACTTTTATCCAAGAATTAAACCATAGACTAAAGCGAAATGATTATCTGGCGTTTATTGCCTATATTTGGCGAACCCGATTAATGTAGGTTCACAGAAGTGAAGTTGCCCTCCTAATTTCACAATAAATTAATGCTTTAAATCTTACCCTTTATCAACTGATGCGAGCTCCTTTACCGCGTTATTCACGCTTCTTTTACATGCGCCTTTCATTGACATTATACGACTTGTTATGTAAGACTCCATCCCTGGATGATTCAGTTGAGCGGCTCTCCCCCCGCAGGGCTGAGATTGGACCCATGCAATGAAAAAACGAAAATACACGTACAGACCCTTAATGTTAATAGACGCACAAATCAGTCTCCAGTGTATTTGGTTCTGCAACAATTATAATGATTATTTCATTTATTTCAGAAGCAGTTTGATAAGCAGCACGCAGTCTCTTGCTTCCCATTCATTAAGGGAGATGACATATGATACACTCAACTACAGCTGGGAGCTGTCAATATTTCACACAGTCAAACTCTTTCATGTGTAGTGTCTCCTCCTGAAAGATGAAAGATGCATTAACATTAAGAATTGCACCATATGACTATAAATTGTTTATTACGAGATGTCCTCCAAATTTTGGCACTGACTCCTGGATAACTCTATATAATCATAATGTTGATGTCCTTGCTAATCCCCACAAAAAGCATCAAAATACCCAGTACAATTACTTAATGCATCAAAAAGTTTATCTGCTCCTTGACCTCAGAAACAAAATTAGAGAGAAGAACACTGATTACAAAATTACAACTTGAGTTAGCTTGATCCAGCTTTAGAGCAGTATGCTACTATATTACTATGACAGGACACAATCCATGTATTTATTTAATAAAGACTCAAGGCTTCTTGCTGCAAGGCAACAGTCCTTATGGCTTGCAACCCTTACTGGGGCAAAATGTGCTTGTATTTTTCATTAGTTTAGTCAATTTTTTCAAGCTTAATACATTTTATTAAAAATAGATTCATTGGATGCTGACATGTTGCCATAAAATGTATCCATATTTACTACGATGTATCAATGTATTGATAATGTCCTCCACCCTCATTCTTTTTTTGTATAAATATTGTCGGCTTTTATTTTAATTTTATGTCCAATCTTTTCCACTTTGGTCCCCAAGTATTGACAAGGAAATTCATTGTTTATTTAGCCATCTACTCTTGACTAAAACAGTCAAATATGAACCTTAACTTGAAGATTAGATTGTGTCTACAACAAAATAAATTACAATTTAAAAAATGTTGATGGAGGTTGTTTTCTCCATATAATTTATGTATTTTCTTATGTTACATCCAGAGAGAATCCATCTCTTGTGTTATTTCTTTGCTGGGTTTTTTATACTATTACTTTATTAGAAGGTAATTGTTTGAGTCTTTAAATTCCCTCTATGTGGTTTTGTCTGACATTTGTCCATTTATTCTGTTTTTGTTATAGATTCACTGGACAGCATGAAAAGATGTCAATCATGCACTCTGATTCAGTATATAAGAAATGAGAAGTGATTCTTGGTATCAGTGGGTCTAAATGTTGACGTTATTGTTGTTGTTTTTATTTTTAATGACTTATGTTGGTAAATCACTACATTTTCTAATGACATTTGGTAGAAAACCGTGCTGTAAAATTGTTGTTTTATCTTAAAGTTGAAAAAGTGTTTTTTTAGATAATGAGAAAATAATGACTAACAGATTCAAAGAACTGCACTAAATTGAAACAATCCGGGATTTTGTTTCTGTTTTTTTTTTGTTTGTTTGTTTTGGTTTTTTTTTTTTTTGTTTGTTTTGTTTTTTGTCACACCAAATATTGCCACTTTTGAAGATTGGAGGCAGTCAGTTGAAAAAATGTGTCCAAAAATCAGTTTGTGACAAAGGCAGGGCTAAATTTAAACATAACAACTTGATGCCAGCTGGCACCGATTTCTTTAAAATGTTCTTTCTTCACTTGTCAGGGTAAACCGTGTCTACAATGAGCTGGAAAATGCTTGAGTAAACGTGAAACTGTGGGGAAAATTTGTTACCTGAATTACAAAGGGAATCAATTAAATGTTGAATATTGGTTAACAGTAACCAAATTAAACCTTTCAAAATGATTAATATTTATTGCTGGGAATAAAGGTACTTCTTGGCAAATCAAATTTTGAGTTTTGTTTTTATACCTTATTGACATACAATCTTTATTTTACTTGTAAAAAAGAGAGTTGGAGTTTCTAAGATTGTACAGTAGGTGACCTGGAAGTAAAAAGTAACAGAAGGCATTTCCACCCACTAACTCTACAGGCAACAGGCTGCCCATACTCTCCCTATCAGCTGTGCACCCTCTCATCAGTCCCACATACCAATTATACTCAGTATAATGAAACATTAATTTGGCTAAAATGATATGATAGGAAGGAAGAAGACTAAGTAATTTTGAAATTTTAAAACAGATGGATAGATCAGGGTATTTAGACAAAATAAAATAAAAAGATGCATAGCATGATCTGACTGATTTCATTCAAAGCAGCCAAGGATAGTCATGTCAGTTTGTATCTTGTTTTGGTAGTCTGACCTGCTTTCAGCCAGCTAGCCTGCAGTTGGAAAAAGCTGGTCACTCTTGCATCTTGTCTGACATTGTTTTGAAAGTACTTTAATGTCACGATCCCTTGAAGTTTGTAATTACTTTTGACTGAGCTTTATTCTTTGTATCTTGGGTTTTCGTTTTACTATTTTGTATTTTCTGTAACTGGTTATCAGCATTAAATGGTGATTGTTATCTCTATATCTAGAGGAACATATCTCTGTTCCTCTATTAGTCTCTCCTCATGTTATTAGCTTGATCCACACTTGGCTGGCTTTTCTTCTGCTGGTTATCTTCACTTGCTTTTTATGCAACCACTATATCTATAAAGCATGATTGCAATTATTTCCATGTTGCATTTTGGTCCCATTAAATTACCTTAGCTTTGAATTTCTGAAACGGGTTATAACTTGATGCATTGTTTCATCTGAAGAGGTCTGTGATTAATACTTAATTTTTTAACAGTCTGAATGAGTATGGAGAAACAAGGAAATAGGATGTGTTATTTGAGTTTTCCCTTTATTTATTGAGCAGTGTATAATTTGCAACTTTTAAATAATTAGAACCATTTTATAGTGTAGTTGTAGTGGCTGTTCTTTCCCTTCTTGCAGAACTGTTTGTTCTCTGTAAGGAAGAGCTTGTGTAAAGGCAACCAAATTTAGAAGTACTTCCAGTAAGGTCTGCTGTAGCGTTAAAAGAGAAAGATTTAAGCCAAACAAACTATAGTGTTACGTTGTCCCTTGTGCAAGGAAAATCTTGCTGGCTCCACTCCCAGATAACACGTGGTGACTGAATTTAGAGGCCCGTATCTCTGCTCTGTGTACGTGTTCAAGGATGAATTAAAGACATCAATTATTTCCTTAAAAGGCAACATTTATTTAATTATTTTTTTCAAAGATTATCGTCTGTGTGCAGCTTTTGTGTTTTAGCATCTGTAGCATCAGAGAGTAAATGCGAGGGATTCTTTTCTTCACTCAAAATATTGACAAACTTATTTGTGCAAGTCGGATTTAAGCGTGCCCACACAGTTTAGGTCGATGTGTTTTGTCTCGTATGTGTGGAAGCAAAAGTCCCTGTGGCCAGAAAATGACTGACAAAGCAATCTCAAAGTACAAGCACAAACACGGTGGAGAAAAAAAAAAACAAGTCCTGCATCTTATTGGTGTATGAAATGCATGTGATTTCCAAACACCTCCGTTGGTCGTTTATCGTTTCCTCTGAGTTCCCTAATGGTTTTTCTTGCTGTGTGGGAGAATCATTTATGAAAGTAGCCTTGACAGTCTCTCTGGGGTACACGATACAGCAGCGAATGTGCAGCTATCTCCTGATTTGGATGCAGAGGCATGAGTGGAAACGTGAGATCAGCATTTCACCCTCATTCATTACTGTTATTCTCTGGTGGGAAACGCAGTTTAACATGGAGCGTTTGGTGGGGTCACTGTCTTTGGAGAGTAACGTATAAAGTTAAGGTCGTACGTGAACAGGAGTACATTTTTTCTGTTATCTTCTTATGATGCAATTTATAATATGCAGTTGCCCTGCAGCATGTAAAGCAAAAAATAGAGATTACTTTATGATAAGGTAATTTCTTCCATTTTAAGTCTAATCTTGCACATAAGTAACCATGGTTACAGTATATTTTCTAAGCTCCCACCCTTTGAAATGGAAGAATACCGTAATGAGAATGTAAATGATTAGAATAGTTTCCAGAAAGGCATGCTTGTTCATATATGTTGTGCACAGTGCAAAGGTTTTCCAATAAGGTCACATTTCTTGGATGTCTTGCCCTGCCATATAAAAACCATTCTGTAATCTCTATATTGTGTCTCCCTTCCTGTGTTCTTCTCCCACAAGATGCCTGCGATTCACTGGAGTTAAAAATAGATATCCCCCCACCCCCTATGGTGTAGTTCGAGTCTAACTTTATTTTGGCAGGGGAAATGAAAAGCACATATACTGATCAGGCTGCAGGGACAGAAGGAAAAACAATAACCTTCAAAAATCCAATGACAACCCAGTTTCTGTCTGCAAATACAAAAGAGGATTAGGAAACCCACAATTGCAAAACAAATACAGTATTTATCATGATGAAGCTGTAGTAGTTTTTACTTTTCAGAAATCTAAAAATGAAAATTACTGTTTAACTTCTACCGTGCTTTGTGAAACAGAGGATTTCTTTAGATGCCAGTTGAAAAATACAGCCACCATACAGAGACTGTACATCCTTTTTTTATATGTTCACAGTCTAAATGTTATAAAATTATATAATGTAGTGCTTATCAGGTTCTACTAATTTCTAAATCTAACCTCCGGGGTCCAAAAGAACCCCAAAGGCAAAGCTGTGTAAAAAAAAACAACTCAGTACATCCTTGCTGCCTCTATAGGAGTTATTAAGGGAAGTAGGCCTAGAAACCAGGTGCTGCCGGTTCTATATGCTCATTTAATTTCACATCGGGAGGTGCAAGATCCCTATGAATGCAGAAGTTTAAGTAATTTGCTGATTTGGAGCATATTGAGGTGTATGTTTACACAATGTCAAGAAGGAAAGACTTCAGCATTTATCTTATAGAAGCACCTTATGTGCCATTTGATTAAATCATGTTAATGCATAAAATAACTTTGAGGCAATATACAACAATCTGAAGTCCATCATACAGTTACAAATAGTATTTACCAAAGGTAAAAAATTGAGATGGTTTCCACTCTAGATGCCCCGTAAATGTACTTAACTCACCAAATAACCCAGTATCAGTGGTGAAAGAGCTGCTGGTAGGAAGCCCTCCTATCTAAACCAACTATTTCTGTGGAGCTTCAAAAATTTTCATTTTCAATAACTGAACGAATTCTGGTGCAGTGTTTACCAGACAGATGACACAAATGAAGAAATGTTTGACTTTAAATAGCAGCAAAATGTTTGATACACAAACACTGCCTGTCAGTGCAAAAAAAGTTATTGCAGGCTTATAAAGTGATGGGTGTCAGTTGTGGTTATTTGCAAGGATGTGAACAGTCGGGCTAAACATCATTCCTTTATCCCCAATATAAAATGGATAGTCATTTTTCACACACAGGTTTTCTTACCAAAAAATCTTTCTGCCTGAGGACATGTGGGGTAAACACAACAAAAAGTATTCTTTTTTTTCTAATTATTGTTACAGGAAATGTCACTCTTCTACAGGTGGTGCTACACACAGTTTAAATGTGGGGTGCACTTAGTTTTCATCCTTTTATAGGTCGTTTTTGGTGTTGAAAAAATAAATATTACCCATGAGAAATCTTTCAAGTTTGCTTTTTGTACAATAAATTCTGTGGGTGTGTTTTTTTGTTTGTTTGTTTAAGTTTCAAGACATAGTGCCTTTAAATTGTCAGACATGAAATACAGCGAAGAAAGAGAGGGAAGAGATTCAGTAAAAATGTCAGGATTTAGACTAAAATCTGAGACAGCTGCATTGGGGGATAAGGGCTTTATATATGGGACATATGCCCTTCCCCTGTGCCAATGTCCCTCCATGTCAAGGTCTGATATCATTTGAAAACCCACTAAAGACCAGATTATTCGTTTTGTTTTGAGACATAAGCCTGAAAATTAAAACAGGTGTATTTTTGTTTAACCAAAGCTGATTCCAAATTAT
>JAUZNJ010001249.1:0-18769 GCA_034780135.1 Jordanella pulchra
TCTACCTTACGTGGTTCGAATTCTACAGGCATTTAAAAACATGTAAGCATTTGGAAGCGCGGGCGCTCCCATCGTCCTTAAAGGGTTAAAGACAGGGAAGGAAAACTACAAATAACACAGTCTGACCAAAATTATATGGTAAATAATCGAAAACAAATAACAAAACCAAAAAACATTGCCTGGTCAGGTAAGTCTCAACGTCAGTTGGGACACAGCTGGGAAATGTTTTCCTTACCCACTTTGGGTCACCTACCAACAATAAGCTATACCACTACTACTAAAATATTGTTGCTTACCACGCCCTTTTGTTTACGACCAAAGGGTTATGGCTATTTTTAGCGGGACACAAAGCGGAAATCATATCAGTTTGTTTTTGGCTTCTCTAATGGCAGACATACACTGTATGATATTTGTAATCTTTGTACTCAGCTACAGCTCAAGTTGTATGACAAAACCGCTGGGTTTAAAAGTTTACTGCTCACAATGTACGTATGTTCTTACACTGTACAACCCGATGTTCCGATGCGATTTAACTGCTCACACTGTATACTCAAAAGCCACATGTAGGACTCAGTGCAGACAGATGGCACTGGTCAGACACATCAACATTTTCAATCGTATGTTTTTATCAGAGAAGAAGAAGAATTTTCTTGTTTACGCATGCACAGTGAGCAAAGTTCAGGTAAATTGGTTCGTAGATGCTTGTAGCTCGGCTTCAAAAGCAGGATTTTCACTTCAACATCTCACAATGGAATTTCAAACAGGTTTGATTTTCTCCCGACCTTATGATTCCTGATCAGGGGCCGTGTCATTACCCCCTGCATAATATACGAGCCAGAACACACGCTAAGGCTGAAATTTGTCCCATAAACCAAAAGATCCTTGCACCACTGGAGAACTGGCTTGAAAAGGGCTAAATCTCATAGGGTGTATGGCTGCCCCAATGATTTATCTACACTCCAGTGATCTACAAACAGTCACCAGATCTTAGTACATCGTAACATCTTTGTGGCATGGTGGTATTGGAGATTTACATTGTGGATGTACAGCAGACGATTCAGCAACAACTGATTGAAGTTTCCATGTCAGCTTAGCCCCTTGTTAAATCTATGCCTTGAGAAATGAATGTAATTCTGAATGTAAAAGAGGTCCAGCGTATAGCTATCAAGGTATGCCAACTACATTGGCTGGTAGTGTCTCATAGTTAGGTATAATAATCTAGGGCATTATGTTACAATCAATTTTATGAACTTCTAACTGCTGATACTCACCCTTTTGCCTGCCTCTCCTGGTTCTCCCTTCTCTCCTTTCTGTCCACCAGAGGGACCCTTAGGTTAAAAAAGTAGATAGTAGTATAAGTGGTTTGAAAAAAACTTTACTTGCCTGCTCATTAAGGGGTTTCTTCAAATCAATTAAATTGGAGGTGAGATAACTACAGATACTTACAGGAGGACCTGGATTGCCAGGATCCCCTGGTGGGCCTGGAGGGCCAGGGTCACCCTTTGGAGATAAGAAAAAATGGTTTTGAACATACATCACTGAAAATAACAAGAACATTTAATAATTCTGTGTATTATTACATCATTATGGTTATTTTTAGAATTTTAAAACACGTCTAATAATTTTATCGATAGCTTAATGTAGTTACTGTATAAATAAATGGTTTGTGGCATCTTATGCAACCATATGGTGATATTACAACTTGAAGACTAATTGGATAAAGAGCTTGACATGCTCTATGGTTGCATACAAACATTTAAACCCTCATAATAAAACACAGCTTCTACATTTCTATCTTGAAATTTTTGTAGTTTCTTTTTTAATCATCCTTTCATGGTGTAATGTTTAGTAAAATAAGGATACCTTGTCGCCTCTCTGAATCTCTGTTGGTGGTGGTCTTATCTGTTCCCCCTGTCCTGGACCTGGAGGACCGGGAGGCCCTGGGATGCCTGGATCACCCTGCGAGGAGCAGAGTCCTATTAGTGACTGCGACAAAAAGACAAGTCACAGTTTGTCTGGATGTGTCCTCTACCTTTTCTCCTTTGGGTCCTTCGAAATTCAAAGCCATGTTTCCCTGTGGGAGAAATTGGACAATGACTTAGACTTGAAAACATGTATCTTTAACAATCTGCGCAACAGATTAAAGCCTGGAGAATTGATAATATTTTCCTTTTTTTACTAATTTCCTTAAAAACTTTATATCACCTTAGGTCCAGGGGGACCTGGAGGACCTGGGGCACCCTGGAGGATCACGAGAAACATTTCAAGCTTAGTTCAGGAACTTCAGTCAAGTGTTTTTAATGTAATATTTTGCATAGTAGAAACCATCTTTTACAGGGTAGCCTGATGGTCCTGGAGGGCCAAGTGGGCCTTGGAAACCTTGAGGTCCAGGTGGGCCCTGCGAAAAGAGACAACAAAAACATACATATTGTACTTTTTATTCCTTATTAACAAAAGATGGACTGACAACATCCTTTCTCATCAAAGCTAAGAAATTTGGACTGGGAAACTTTCTGAAATCAAAGCATAAGGGAAATGATATGCATCAGTTGGTCCTGTAAGGGATGCATGTTGAGTTGGATGAAGACTATAGGTCTAAGATGGTTGGGATGCATCAACATGATGGCTGGAGAACGTTAGAGCTTACAGAACAGCAACACATTACCTGGACCAAACTCTGGTTAACCAAACCCCAGTTTATAAAGGTTTCGATTCAGTCAGTTTTTGATGTTCTTAAAAGTCCATCCAATCTTTACAGGTGGGGTTTAGCCAACACTTTAGCATGCTAAACCATGCCTGTGTGAAACCAATCCAGGTTGGCTGTCGGGGGCTTTGCCAGCCAGTCAATTCAACAAACACTCAAACCTCTAATCATTGGAGGTCAGCTGAGCAGAAAAGCCATCTGTGTTTGATTAAAATGTATCTAAATGATCAAATTTTCTACATACTATTAGTTTCAAGCTCGATGGCTTCTTAGCTTAATGGTAAAACACAACATAGAAGAAAAGAATGGTGTTCTAACCGGAGCGCCCGGCAATCCAGGCAATCCAATTGCTCCTTTTTCTCCAAAACGGTTTGTGGAAATTACATCACCGGGGTCTCCCTAAAAGAAAAGGAGGGAGAAAAACAAGAAACAGACCAATATTTATTAGTAAAGGATTTAAGCACTTTATAGACACAACTTGTCCAACACTACTGGATCACTTATTTTTATGTAGACATGGTAGGATGAGTGGTTTAATGTGATGTTAAGCTACTCTTTGTCGCTACAGTATACCAGCTTCAACTCTTCTTTGGAGGCTTTTCACAAGATTTATGAGAATGCTTGAGGTTTTTTTTGATTATTTGTTTATTTGTTAAATCAGATGTCAGACAAGAGAGCCTGGCTCACAATCCCAACTCTAATAAATGGTGCCCAGGAATCTGTAGGTCAGTTATCGGTAATGAATAACTGTCATATCACTGTTCAAAGTAAGATCACATAACCAATTTAGTGATGCTGAAAAAGTAAAATGACCAACTGCCAAATTTTTCCAACAGAGGAAGAAAGTAATTTTCTCAAAAATGTTGATATTTTGAATCATACAAATTCAAGATAAGAGTTCCTTTCATTGGACAAAGATCATCTACCGAAAAAACACAGCGAACAACCAAAAACTATGTCAGAGTGGAATATAAATCAATGCTAGAGAACTCAGACTTTAGCCAAAAAAACAAGCCCAACTTTGCACTGGAAAATACTGTCTCAGATATTACACGTTGTCAAAAAATGAAATTAAACAAATTTATTCAGAGATGCTATTCAAACAGCACAATGGTATTACACCTACCTTTTGTCCTGGGAGACCAGGTGGACCCTATACGGAAAGACAGAAAAGATACAAGTAAGATTGATTGAATCAGAGCTTTGCACTTGAAGATTTCCGATTAATTAAAAGAACTTGAATGTGTCATTTGACAGCATGTTTCCCTAATGATGACTTTTAATACCCTGGAACTTATTTACCCTGAACCCTTAGTCTGTACTGGGATGCTTTTCTGTTAAATGCAAATGTAGAATCTCATTGGTGACATTTGCATCACAGACAAGGTTAATGGGAGTTCTTATCGCAATTAAAACCTCTTGTTCAGAAGCCAAAGCTTTATTTTTTTTACGTCTGTTACAATCTAAAACAAAAATAAAAATGTATATAAAACACACAAAACAAAATTAAGTAAAACAAAGACATTTGGTCAGCCAGTATGTCATATACCTTACAATATTTACATGTTAACAGCAAGCGAGAGGAAATTCAGGTTTATTAGAAAAGTGGATCTTCATCAATTATTCACGAGTTGGTTGATAAGATCGGATAAATCAGTTTTAGATTCACTCAATTGATAACTTGCATCTCTAGTTCTAAGTAATCTCATAAATACTGCTATGTATGGTATAGTTTTATGAGTTCTGTTTATTCATTACTAATCAAATGTTAGTTATTTTATCAAAAAGCTCACCGGAATTCCTTGTACTCCAGGTATTCCAGGAGTTCCTGGAAAACCAGGTTCACCCTGAGAAAAAAAAAGAATTAGGGTTATTTTAAAACAATTATAAAAAAATAAAGAAATAATTTTACAATACACACTAAATCAGTATTTTGCTACACTTTGAATTGCATTGGATTGGGTACCTTTGTCCCATTACAACCTGGCACCCCTTTTGGGCCTGGGGGACCGTCCTGTCCTGGCAAACCCTAAAAAGACATAAACAGCTTAGTCAGACACTTGGGGTGCATATGACAAAAAGTGTGGATTCTGATCATTTGAAACCTACTGGGAGTCCTGGGGTTCCTGGAAATCCTGGCAATCCAGGTGGTCCCTGTTGGAAATCAAAAATAAAATCATTTTAAAGATTCTGTATTGAAAAAAACAACAACTACCATTTGAAATATGGCAAAATGGGGACATCTAGTGTCTGTAATGGGGTATTACATTGAAGTTCAACTAATGAGTGATTGCACATTTAAGAAGTCCCTCCAAAAGAATGAAGTGAAATAGAAGATCAAATAAATGTCACCGCATACTCATCCAGGAAGAGCGAATGCTGCAAAGTCAACAACTCAATGCAATCACCTGGTTTTCCTTTGATAGAAAACTTTAACTAATCTGTCTCTGTGATCTGATTTGTGTCTTTAAAATGCCTTTAGAAGAAATGTGCTCTAAATTGCCGCTATATAAATAAACTGAATTGATTTGAAATGACATTTCATTTCATACTATTGTATTGTTTTTAAGTTATATAAAAAGAAACCAGTGAAACAATAGGAATTTGATTCTTTCCTGTGTGTAATAAAAAATGTAGACACTTCACAAAAAAAATTACAGTATAAATTAGGATGAAAAAAAATTCCGTTTAAATAAAGCCGATATACGTACTCTTATTCCTTTTGGACCAGATAGTCCCTGAGGTCCATCACTTCCCTAAAAGGCAGAAAATCAAACACAAAAAAGAGCCTTATTGATGAAGAAAATATTTGTGTGAATTTCCTTGGATTACCAATGAAATCTAGGAGATAAATAATGACAGAACCGTAGGTTTCAGTGTTAATAGGAGTGAATAAGGGAATAAGATTAAGAAATCTGATTGAGACACAATATTTTTTAAAACTCTTCGTCCAGGATGTGTCGATCATGTAAACCTTGTAACTAAACTCACCTTCTCTCCTCTGGGTCCAATTGGCCCCTCGGGTCCAGGGAATCCTGGGACTCCGGGCTGTCCAGTTAGACCTGGGAAACCTCTCTCCCCCTGTAAGCCACCACAGATACCACCAATTCAAAAGTTTGATGAACAAATATTTTGATAAAAATGTATTTTTTTTTTGCTTTTATCCAAAAAACAAGCTTTCTACTAATCTTCCTGCTGATTGACTCTGGATATCTTAGTCTGATAGAACTCGGCTGTACTTGTAATGGAGTGATATCTGATTCATTTATATGTTGCTAAAAGTTTTAAAGATCCTAACCTTTCAAAAATGATCCATTTGTTTCTTAAATTCGTTTTTACTTTTATATATGGCCTCTGGTAGGCTGGGTGACTTTTTTTACCATCTACCATCAAGACAGAGTGAAAAAACAACATTCTAACAGTATAAACAGCAATGTTAATGGGTATTATCACAGCAAAACAATGGATGCATCTTCAGTTTCAAAAATTAAAATATTGTTTCCTATTTGTTATAGTGTCAGGTTACTATGAGGGTTTCTTTTTAATATCGATTAAAAGCTTCTTTCTTTTAATTTAACTTGACAGAGACAAAGTAAATCCCAGCCTTTCAAAGCCAAAATGATATGTTTCAAATACAAAATCAATTAACAACACCAAAGTTTTATATTTGTTCCTTCCAATGAGCCAAACTTTCTTGCAACGTTTTAAAGTGGTATTAATAAATTCCCCCATAGTCTTTTCTAAAGTCTTTGATCTTTAATTTTGACTTTGGGCATTTTTTAACCTAGAATCTGCTGTTAATCAAATACTGGCAAAACAGAAGCTCAGGAGTATTTTCTTACAAACTGTCATAACAGAAATATTCTGTACATTTTGCCCATGACAAATGTTTGAGTTATGTTGTAATGAAGCCCTTTGCAAATGAACGTTCTTTTACACCCGGCTGAGAGCACGTTGCACCAAATTAGAGAAAAGAACAAAACAACAAAGAAGCAGCTTCAACAGATAACAGGATGCGTGACAGATTTTGTATTGGATATAAATTGGTTAGTAATACTAACATAAAGCACAAAATGTAAACTCCATAATAAATTGGATTCTCTTTTAAACTAGTTAAACTGTGACTCAGCTTTCTGTCACACAGACACACACAGTGTCTGTGACATATATATATATATATCTATATATCTATATATAGATATATATATATATGAAGGCTTGCAGATTTATTTGCAGAAGAACTATATTTTGCAAATTGCTGAATAGGCCAAAGCAACCAAAAACATGCCATGCTTTCCTATTCTCCTTAGTAAAATTAAGTACATAATAAAAACATGTTTTTTTTCTTTCATTTGTCAATCATGCCCTGTGTCTAAGCTTTGAAGCTTAGAAGTATAGTCCCCAAATCTATAAGACAATATAAAAAAATTTCAAGTTGTGTCAATATTTTTCCAAGTAACTATAAGAGATCATTTTTTGTTACCTTCTCTCCTTTTACTCCACTGCAGTCACACTGGGAACCTCCACATCCATGGCAAGCCTATGAAAGATGATAAAACAGAGTTTTTTTAAAGTGCATCGCCAAAATTCAGATTAAGGTCTAATTAAAAAAATTGTGTCATTTGGCTGCTGAGAAGATGAGCAGAGTCTGAATTGAAATCAATTAGATAACTGCTCCTATCATGCCGCTAGAGGGCACTCTATTATAACAAATGTTAAAATCTGCAGGTGGACTTTCTTCCCACAGAGGAATACCCAGCTGGATTGTTAGATGCTGGGTAGAAAGTTCATGCTTATCTCAGCAGAAACAAAAAAGGTGAAAAAAGAACAAAACAAAAACAAAAAATATTCTTTAACTACATCTGTTTTTTTTTCCAAAACTTTCTGCTTTCAGATTTAGGAGTAAAAACACTGTACTTGGTAGGTTTGAAGGGAAAGCTGAGAAAGTTTAGGGAGGTGACAGGGGAGTTGCCAAGCTGCTGATTAACTTTCCCATGCTCTGTTGACACGGCACATGCCAGACGGGCATGAGCTGCACGCATGCCAGGCAGCTAGGATGTGAAAAAGACGTAGAAGAGGCAACGGGTGCACGGCAGAGAGAATGGGAGGGGACAGACGAATTGGCATTCTTTGGTGTCTACACAGCGGGCGCTATATCCACGTCTGTGCCCACGGTTTGCATTGGCAGGAAGAGCCAAGTATGATCAAATGCATACTGCTCTTGTTTTTTTATTGATTTTCATATATAAACATCAACAAAAAAGAAACAACCCGCCACAAATCAACAAAGAGCGCTGCAGTGTCCACAAAAAAACATACATACAGCCTACATCCACAAAATACAGACTGACATTCTCAGGCGTGGTTGTAAGTACTCAAATCTGTCGGACAGCCAAATGAATGATATATTGAATGTAAAAAAAGAGATGAAAAATGAGAGGAAAAAATAAATAGAACGATTGCAGCAGGTTCCAGATCCTCCAGAAGTTGTCCGACTTTTGATGGAGGTCATGGGTCAAAATTTGTGATATCCACATATCAACTGAAGGGGCTGATCATCTCAGCAGTATACATTTATTGGCCAGAAATAAAAGGATTACAAGTATTATTATTTTAGTATCTGCATTAAGTAGAGTTTCTGAAGCATGATTTAAAAAAGAAAGAAGTAGGGAGTCAGAACTATTCATCAATGAGCTCTTATATCATAGGATGAACCGCTTTACATTATATCTGAATATGATTGTAAGACCAAAATAAATGAACAAATGCACCTCTTTGCATTTTGCATTTATGACAAAGATCTGAAGCATCAGGAAAAATCCTCCGAAGGCCAACAGATGTATAATAAGTTCGGTAGAAGAATTGAAAGTTCTGCTCATGTATAGAAACCAAGGTGCAGTGGAGGAAGATCCCATTAAAGGTCATTCTCCCAAACTGGCTTCAAAACATCATAATCTGAGGAGTCAAAGCCAGAAATAAACTATATATCTTTGAGTTTTTGCTACATTTTTTTCTTTTTTAAACAAGCAGAAAGCCATAGCTGTAATATTAAATCCTCCTCCCACCAAATATCAGTTTGTCAGGTATTTATCTACTGTCACTTCCTGCAAATATGTGTAATAAGTCTGAAAATAAACAAATCTTTCACTGATTTTTACTGATACTAATGGTTTAATTTCCCATAGAAAAAAAGTCTGAAAAACAATCCATATCTTATTGTGAACATATATTTTCAACAACAACAAAAAAATCTTCACCAAGAATTTTTCATAGCTATAACCTTAAAGGTTCATTCATCAATGTAACACAAAGCTGATTAAATTTGAGACATTAGTTTTTCTACAACATCATTATCAACATCTCCATCATCATCATCATTATAAGCGTGATACTTATCTTCCTGAAAATCTTGATTTATACTATCAGAGACATGCCATTAATTGAAAATTCTCAAATGTTCTTAATTAAAACTCAGATTTTGAAAATGAATATTAATATTTATTTTTCCTTTTTTTAGAAGATTCAATGAAAACTAGTTTCAAAAATTGGAGATTTCTGACATTATTTCAGGCTTTATTGGGTTAAAGTACATTTACATTTTACATTTAAAGTGTACTTCAAATTTTTATTTCAATTTTTCATTGGCTCATATTGTCTGCTAACTATAAATCAGTCGTTTCCCTGAAAAATAAATATGGCTTGACAAAAAAAGCAGCTCTGCAAAATTGGTATAACAGGAGAGCCTGGAATTAACCCTTTATCAGGAAACTACTGCTAGAAAACATATGCATTTCTACATTCATAGAATAATTAAAACGTTCAAACCAAAAGGAACCATTAAAAACCAAAGTTTATCTGGCCACGATAAACGGCAAAAGGAAAAAAAAAAAATCTTCAAACCTCAGTGTTAAAGATAATTCCAACACTGAGTGACATCTGACCCACAGTCACACCCAAAGCCACCATACCAGGCAACTGGTATGACATACATGCCAAGATTGTTGCTTTTAGAGCTCTTTTAGCCCACTTCGAGTATTCAGACAAATCCTATTTAGACATTTTCGTTATTTGTGAAATGTGAGTATTTAGGGATTTGAGTAGCAAGGAATCAGACCCCAAAAATTTGGATTTATCGTAATAAAAACAAGATTGATTTTCATGATTGGTTTGAATAATTTACCGTTTTTCCTTCAAAAAAAACTTTAAAACCATTTTTTTAACCTATATGTTACTCTGATCATCAAAAACATTTATATGGGCCAAAAAGAAAATAAAAAAACAGACGTAGACGTAGTATTTATAGAACCGTATATGTTTGCATGTTATGTTACGAATCAGGTGCTATCCACACACTGATAGCCAATCATCTTTCACTGAGTAGATTATCCATCTGTCTCCAGGATTTTTCAGCTTATCTGTCCTTGTCTGGTGCTCAGGGGCAGTCAAGGTTGACGGTTTGATTTTCATCTTAGATTTGAACAGGTTACTGTCGAGGTTTCTGGGGATGTCAAGCGTCTGTGTGTGTGTGTTTGGAAGCTAACTGTGAAGCAGAGTTTTTACAAGCCTTGGATCTCCACATTAGTATCTGGTCTGCTTCCACTCAATGCTGTCTGCTCTCCCATGTCTAGGCTGGCAGTTCTCACTATTTTCACCTCTTCACTGATGTCGTTTTTGCTCTCATCCCCTTTTCTCTTTCCTACCACTTAACCAGGAAGGCTTGATGAGGTTTTTCTCTTATCTTTAGAAAAGCTCCATCAAGAGATTTCCATGTAAATCCTCTAAAGCCAAGAAGATTGCTTCAATCAAACATATAGGGACTGTGATTTACTTTATCTAAATCTCTTTCTTGTCGATTGAGACATGTTGTTTTTCACTCTTTAATGCACCTTCAACCCAACAACATTAAAACTGGAAGCAAATACTCCACCTATAAAGTGAAATCAACAACAATGTCAAAGATTTTATTTTAAGGTTTTATAAGAGTCCCACACACACATTTTAATACATCCCCAAATTTTCATACCATAATATTTCAGAAATAATAAAATGTTTCGAGTATTTAAATATGTAAATAAATCCACTTACTCTGACACTTAACAGCCTTTTGAGATTTAAGCCAAAAACCAGGAACCACTTCTATCCACATAAAATCACCATATAAATTTTCACTTCCTAAACTAAAATCCAACCTATAGACTTTGCTACCGTTATTTTACTCTCAACTGTCAGGTTTTAGCTTTGATAAGTTGTCTTTGATGGTGTGTGCCTGCAAAGTTGTCAGCTACCACGCTTTTTTTTGTCATGATTCTGGTCACCAGCTCTGGTCTGATTACTTAATCATCTCCATCTGCTCTGTTCCTTTACTTCTCATTAATGCTCATTATCTCCACCTGTGATTCTGCTTTTAAAAGCCGAGCTCAGGCCAGATTCTGGGCCAGATTGTTGTCTTCCTCATGGTTTCACTTTCCAGCGTTATTCTGTTCTACCTGTTGCTTTTTGACTTGGATTGTCCCTGAGTTCCTGATTAAGTCTGAGCCCCTGTCAGATCTTTTTTGGTTCCTGTCTTGTCTCTGACCCTTTTCCTGTCTCTAACCACGAGCTTGGATTCCGTTTGCAGTTTTCCTAGTCATCTAACCCTCTGGTTCTGACCTCTGCTATACCCCCTTCTCTGTCATTGGAGCATGTTTCAAACTCCCTGCAACCTGCTGGTTACCTGGTTCTGCCTTTTGGCTCTGGACTTTCTATCCTACCACCCTGAGGTCAGTCACTCTATATATCCGATAAACATTCTGATTATCTGTGCTGGACACTCACCTCATCATCTGATTCCCGCTGCCGTTCCAGTCCCATAAACTCTCTTTTTAATAAACAGTAAAAACGCTCTGCTCTCTGACTCGTACACTGGGCCCGTAAATTTATCCACTCACCAGTTTTATTTTTCCTTTTTTTTATTTTTCCAACAATTACCTAAATTTTCTCATTTTTACAAAAAAAGAAATCAAGCAGTTCTGATGTACAGACATCAACCAACATAAAATAAGGTTTCACTGTAAAATTTAAATCACATACATATTAAATGCTTGAAACAAGGTGAGGAATCATTCAAGATTTATTGATACCGTTCATAAAACTCAACATAGCTCTTTTTGTCTTTTCTTTTTGATAATATTCGGAGTTGTGATGTTTATTTATCTCCCAGAAACGACAGCATCATTTGTTGGGGTTGTTTATATGGCCACAGAATCTAGCCTTTGTAGAAAATGCTGGTGGATCCAATAAACAGGTACACTCGGTCAAATTTAAGTCAAAAAGAGGCTTCTGGATTGAGAAGACGGAACAATGGACTGGGAGTTAGGAATTTGACCCTTTTCATCAGCTCACGTAACCCCCAGTCCTTATTCACAGTACAAGTATTAAGTCATTGTGTTGCTAAAACATGTGTATGCTAAACATTTCAAGAAGTCATAAAAATTAATAACTACACATGAAAAACCAAAGCAAGATTGGTGTTGGCAAGATTATCACCATGATCACTTTTATGTGGGTACATGGTAAAGTTCTTAATATAAACCTGAGATCTTACATAAGTTCTTTGAAACAATTTGGGTAAAAAGCAGTTGAAAATGTTAAACATTTCCCTGCAGCTCTCCCTGGTTCTTGCTCCATGTCTCCATCCTCTTAGCTCTTAGCATACTATAATCCACTTTGAAAGGTCATTGAGCTGCAGATATTTGCTCCACTAAATCTCTTTAACTGCTTGCTCTGATGTCTTCCCACCTCCATCACAGTATGTTCAGCAAGTTGACCTGACAGTCCTAAGGGGAGAAAATTCTACAAACTGTAGGATAGAAGTTCCCAGACTTTTTTTTCCCCCTTCTTCAAAAGAGTCTCCTGTCCTTAATGCAAAAATATATAAACATAGTTCAATCCCCTTCCACATTTCAAAGGCAATGCATGTATCTGTGATTTTTTAATAAGGGAGACAGAAAGTAATTTATTTATGGGAGACATTTGCTTGCCTATCAAACCCAAAAAAACTGTAGACCTGTGTCCAGAGATATCATGCTTATTTTTTATCCAGATTTTGAGTTTCTGAAAAGTACTGTAGTGAATAGGGGGTATACCAGACAACTAAATGTAAGTACAGTTTTCCTTTTAACAAGTGCAAGTTTTGATCTTTTCTCTAGAAAGAGTTCAATATAACTCAGATTAATTTTC
Source organism: Jordanella pulchra (assembly GCA_034780135.1). Classification (NCBI taxonomy): domain Eukaryota; kingdom Metazoa; phylum Chordata; class Actinopteri; order Cyprinodontiformes; family Cyprinodontidae; genus Jordanella; species Jordanella pulchra. Next base: position 12,923 of record JAUZNJ010001249.1, read on the forward strand.
CATCCATTTAATGCAGTGAAAGCTAGAAATATACAATTCCAATAAAAGATCACTTTAAGAATTACTTGTTAATTTCTTAATTTTAAAAGAAAGACTCTAACAGTATGTGTATTTGTACCAAAATGTTAGCTATAGAGGCCGTGCAGCTGATGTCAGCCAACCACGTGACACCAGCAACCCCTCCACCTTGGACAGCAAAACAAACCGCGCATAAAAGGCAACATGAAAAGCAGCTATTGCAAATATTTATTTTTATTGCGTGCCAAAGATTTTTTATGGCTTGTCAGAAATGTCTGTCAGTAGCAGTGTGTGCAGTGTACATTTCATTTCAGGCGAGTTTCAAACTAGTCAGGAAAAGAAGCTTAGGCTGTTGCCAATCGGATTCAATATCTTGTAGTAAAAAAATAAATAAATAATTAGATTACACTGATTAAACATCTTCTGAAGGACAAGAACGCAAGTATGGACTCATGTTCTCGCCAAGTACATTCTTCACAAGAACAGAGAGCTACGCTGAATGAGGGCTGCAGACGGGCTAACGTTAGCCATGGCTACGGCTAGCCTCGGAGCTCCACTGGACGCCACGGTTCTCTCAACATCAGAATATATTTCAAAATTACGCACTAAATCAGTAAATTGGCCAAATAGTGAAGCTTAGAAGTATAATATTCAACCTCAAATGATCTTTAAACGTACTTTTGTGGAACAACGGCAACAGAAATACATACTTTTAACTTAATACTCTGAGCTCTGTGTGCACTCCCCTGGAAGCTGCTGCTGCCGCAGTGCATGCTAGTAAAACTGCCAGCCTTAGAACAAGTCTGCTCTGATGCATGCTCGGTAAAGAGGGAGGGGCAAGAACAACATCCGGGGATTTCCTCCTTTCCCGGTCTTGTGTTCTTGTGAATTGGAACACTGCTTGGGCCAAGGCTGATGATGTTTCACGAGCACATGAGTACACGAGAACACAGAAGTACGCATATTGAGAAACGGCCAACCAGAAAGGCAAGTGAAACGGACGGCTGCCACAAAGAAACAGAGCTAGAAACCAACTACAACTAGCAGAATTTGCAGTGAAAAGTTCTTAAATGGTTAGCTGTTATGTTCTAATTATTTTTGGAGAGACTTTTTTCATTTAAACAGATGTGGAAATCGCCTCCGACACTATTCAAAAACAAGTAGAGAGTTTCATCTTTTCATAGGCATGTAGGGCCGCCAGGCTTTACTCACCCGCCTGCCAGGATAACACAAAATAGCTGTAGGCATCTAAACTTTTGTAACCCTTCAGAGCTTTTCCTGAAAAGCTTTCAAGAAAGCCTTTTCACCAAATAATTGTAGAAGTCATGGTAGATGAAGTCAGGGATGTCCAACTGATGGCAATCTTGAATAAGTGAAAACTAGCTAGCAGGCAAATTATAGGGATCCTGCACGCCAACAAAGAGAACTTTATGTAATTTAGTAGTTTTAACTCCCCATCTAAATGTTCAACATATTTTGACAGTGTTGAGTTATCAGATTTTTCACTCATTTTGCATTACATTTCTGTACTAAATATATCTTGCTGTAGTATTATGGCGCATGCAGGTGACTTTTATGCCGTCCAGCATAGTGACATAAACAGACAGGGGTCACATGACTGTAGGAGGTCTATAGTCAGTCCAGGTTAGGACGAGTGCAGACTCTTTTGTATCATTATTTTAGGTGACCTAAAATAAAAATTGAAGATACTCTTTGCGAATATTGAAATTTCCAACAATGCAAAAATAACCAGCAATTAAGATATTTAACACTATGCAAACTTAATGGCACTCAGTGATATAGTGGTGTTTTTTTTTTTTAAAGCTAGTCGTGTGATGCTAGGTGATCATCACACGACAAGCCATGAGATGAAGAAAGAGATACATTTCAAAGTGTGAACTCAACACAGAGGTAAGACTCTCTGAAACAGAAACAGACAGAAGTTACATTTATGGACTTTAAGGCATGGACCACACCATCTCCTCAACCCTAACACCACATTTCCACACAGTTAGCACGGTCTAGGTTGCCGTGGTTCAGAAGTGTTTTAATGATCCAACGCATTCGAGAAACCGTTTCCACTGCAAGTCTATTTTCAGCCTAGCATCATATCATCGCAACAACAATGTGATAGTACAAACAACAACAATGGAGGTCATCCAGCGGCTTGTAATTGCTTACTGTTGTTAGTATGCATCTTTGTATGTATCCAACTTCTGCTAAACAGCTGTTAGTTTTGAGTCTATCTGTCCAGCAATTAATGGATTGTTGCACGTAAAACCAAAAGCCTCGCCCAAACCATTATCTTATGGACCTACCTAAAGGACAGACCATAAACAGTGTTTTTTGGGTTTGGTTATATGGGTCAGTTTGATAATGGAAACACTCCAAAACACTGGGACAGACTAAGTGGAAATGAGCCGTAAGGTACAAACAGAACTAGTAGAGATCAAACTGTGACTTCAACACACAGGGTAGGGACCCAACCATGGTGCTGTTTTCTTTTTTGCAGGCAGGATTTAGGTAGAATTTCGAAGGCTGAAGCTTTTTTGTTTTTTAACCATAAATGACAAAGGAAGTGTTTTAACAGCTTATAGCAATTTAAGAAAGGTAAGGAAAAGAAGGATGATCACGAGGATAGGAGCGGAAGGCTTTTCTTGAGGATTACATTGGCGAGACTGGAATTCCCCCTACTTATCAAAGACTGATAATTAGACAGGTATAGACACTGCCCTAGCATGAACACACACGTGCATATATAGAAAAGCACATGAAGAAAAACAGCTGTACCATAAAACATGAGAGAAGCAGCAGCACTCAAAAACAGTGGTAAATAAAATCTTTATTTTTCTAAACCGATTTCTAAACAGATTTGATTCCGGTAGTTTCACTGCAGTTTCATTGCAGTTTCATTGCAGTTTTGTTTCTGTTGTTTTCTGCATATTGATCAAACAACTCGGGTGTAGCTAAAAGAAATACACAAAATCGATGAAAAACAAGAAAATAATGCTTTGGTCCAAATGACAGACACTGAAGAAAAACAAAAGTGTCTGGATGAGGGATTTCAGAGGACATCTATGAGTTTCTAAATAGCTCAGAGATTTACTGCAGCAATTATTCCAAATCCTATTTGGATCCCATCCCTCTAAATATCTCACTATTATGCTTTCAAGGTTTGTGAACTGAAAAAGTATGAAACAGGAAAGAGGAAACCATGTTTTTGGTTTTCACATCCAACAAACACTACCAGAATGGCTGTTTAACTATTGCACAGAGAGCACAACACAAACAAGAGTGGTTTAAACAGAATATATGGTGTGTAACATTCGTTCAGTTAGAGTTTTAAGAATATTGTATTATTTCTTTCAAGGTGGAAAGCTTTAAAGACCTTTCCTTTATATGCCCACAGCATGTACGAGTTGATCTATAATAGTTTCCTTTCAAAGAATATTCAGTGTATTATAAACTAAATTCTGCGGCAACATTTTCAGGTACAGTGTGTGGTTATAATTACATTGATTTACTGACATAAAAACATAAATATTATCTATATGTATGTTATTTATTATCACCTATGAACTGAAAGTCTCCACCTTTATGATTGCCTTGCCTTAGAAATTGCTATTTATAACTACATAGGCGTGGGTTTGCATTTATGGAGGTAGACATCTTTTGCGCCACGGCAGCGCAGATATAGAGATCACCATAGAGATCTATAGAGATCACCATTACACTGGGATTGGACTGCGGTAAGTTAGGCATATATACTGTACAGTCCTACACAGACTAATAAAATACTATTTATAAAATGGTATACGTAAACTACGCTGGCCACAACCGGCCCGGTTATTATGAAGACGACCAATTTAAATCGCTTATTGTTTCGTTTTTTTGTTTTTTGCTGGTCGAGGGTACTTGTATCTTTCTCCTGCCCTTAGCTCTTTTTTCTTTTTTTTTTTGGTCAGAGTGCCCAAAATAGGGGGATGAATCACCTGGACAGCAGAGGCAAGGGGAGGCGGCGTTCCTGAGCTCGGCAGGAATTCTAGTCTCTAACGGTAAAGGTAAAGGATTACTTGAATACTTGTGACTAGAAAACCCGCAAAAAGGTAACTTCACATTACAATGTGTCAACTCAGGGGAATAAATAATAAACACAACATTTTTCAGTTTAAAAAGATTGAAAACCATGTATTGCAATAAACCTACGGTAGCCTGCGGTGGTCCCATACTAAAATTCAAAAAGATTAAAGGTGTGTTAAAACCAATAAAATCTTGGCTTTGGTTTCTTCTGTTTAACATTTTGCCTGGTAATTCAAAACAGCAGGTCTAATTAATATTTAGGCAAAGACCACAATACATAACACATTTACTAAGTAAGAATATCTTTACCTAAGGCTAACTGTACAAATCATTTCTACTCTATCTTTTTAATAAGAAAAACGCTTAACTGAAGCATATGTGTTGCTCTTCTGTGAATACTAGTGTTTATGTGAAAGGCCAACTTCCAAACCAAATCATTTTACTCAATGAAAGGCATACATCCCCCCATGTTAAGGATTAGATTTCTTAGCCTCCTAGAAGAAAAAGCTCCAACTGATGAGTCCTGCATGTGCTCCACTCCCGCACACGGACACACACTCGCGCTTACATGCATGTTATCATGCTGCAGCCTAGGATTCCAATGCTAGTCTCAGGAATTTCTCTTTCTGGCCATAATTTTCATTCCTCTCCTCTCTTTTTCATTTGGCCTAATGAATGTTGACCCCAGAGACCTCCTGCTGAGAGATGCCTTGAGAGATGCTGGCCACCCTCTGCGACAGAACCACTCTATGTCCCAGCTAGCAACTTCTACATAAAGCACATAATTGTCTTAAAGTTGACCCCTTTCTAACCTAATGTCTCTTTTTTTCTACCTGTCAAATACAATACAATAATACAGTGCCATCAGAGGCATCGGAAATCCTGTAACATTGTTGTAGCATTATCAAAATCAAAACCTAATGCCATAGTCGAATCCCTTAAAACAAAAATTCAGAGTAAGTTTATAAGTGAGGATAAGAGGCAACTTTGGCATAATTTACAGAGTAATGAAAGAAATCTAATGTAAAGCGTTACACATAAAATCTGATTCTTAAAATTCTAGAAGTGAGAAATTATTATAAATATTTTTATCAGGCATTTGAGCCAGATGCCTGGCGGATGTCACCAGAGCGGCGAAGAGGAGTTTGGTGGGTAGATCTAGCTCTGGAGACTAACCATGGAAATGAGACGCTGGGAAGAGTGCAGCACAGCAGAGGAGAGGTCAACTCTGGAAGCTATGTGAGGAAGACGAATGATGAATGACTTAAAAATCATTTTAAAGGCTAAATTCAAATAGCTTTTTAAAAAACTCCCACAAACCTCTAAAGAACAATCCTTGCTAAATCCTAATTATTTTTTCTGTCTTTAATTGAAAAAAACATTTATTTCCCACTGCACTTTTTCATTCTTTGTTTCTTTATTGATTTTTATGTGGGTAACATCTATTTAATATATTAGGAAAAACATAACCTTTAAAAACATTAAACAGCCATAACAAATAAAGATGTTTAAATATATAAAAACCATAAATTAAAAAAAACAAAACACGACAAACAGCATCTGGATTAGGAAATACAGGGGTTGGACAATGAAACTGAAACCCCTGGTTTTAGACCACAATAACTTATTAGTATGGTGTAGGGCAGGGGTCACCAACACGTCGCCCGCGGGTACCCAGTCGCCCGCAGAGCCCTTTTCGGGTGCCTGCGGAGCAAGTTCTAAAAATAGCACAACTCACTACTGAGGTGC
>JAUZNJ010001260.1:0-14262 GCA_034780135.1 Jordanella pulchra
ATCCATCCATCCATCCATCCATCCATCCATCCATCCATCCCTCATCCATCCATCCATCCATCCCTCATCCATCCATCCATCCATCCATCCATCCATCCATCCCTCATCCATCCATCCATCCATTCATCCACATGTCATATTTTTTTCACAGCGTATCACAGACACAATAAAGACAAACATGCCTAAACTTATGTTTATTTAGAGCAGCTTAATAAAAACACATTTTTAGACTGTGGAAAGAAACTGTAGAAAATCCAAGAATAAAAATGCAAAAAGAAACATAATTCAATTGGATGGCCCATGTCAGAGTTTGAACCCAGGAACCTGTTTATTAAACAAGGTACATGAAATTATGCTCAATTAAAATCAAAACAGAACCAAGTGAGTGAATGCCAACTGTCAGGCATGGAGACTAAACTGATTCCAGATTAAACAGAGTCATTCAGACTTTTCTCTTTCATTGTTTTGGAAGAGGAGATTATGCTTCTGTTCAACTAGCTGAAGGAGGATTTGAACAGCTGATAGTATCAGACGTCAACCCTGCAATTGGCTTTAAATATAGATATGGACATACACAAACCCCCCAGCCTGCATTCCTGTTAAAAAATACATTTGTTACCTTGGGGGGGACACACATACCACTTCCTAATGTATAGAGTAATTTAAGCCTCAGTCAGAGAAGAGGTTTGCACTAAGTAGACAACTAAAGGCAATGTTCATTGATCATAATAGTTATATGAGTTTATTATCTATCTATTCTGTTTTACCTACAGAATATATGAAATTTAATGGGATGTAAAATAACCACTGCCAGATTCAATGTTCAGGGTTTATTGAACATTTACTTCTAAGCAGTCAGTTCCTCACTTGCAAAAACAGAAAGCATTTTTTAGCAGTTTGGTGGATTTCTATTGTAAAAATATCTTGGCATGATTGGCAAGTTTATTTGAAAAGTACATTTCAATTGCAAAACAATTCAAAGTGCACTCCAGTGGCAAAGAGGCAACACAAATAGTGAAAGATAATAGAGGTGAAACCTTAAATTATATTAAAAAAGATAAGAGGATTGACAAAAATATTCTTTAAAAGTTAAATTGATTAAGAAAGTGGAACGTAAGTTAGACTGGAATCTTTAAAAGTCAGTCTAGTCAAGTACTGAGTAACTGATTTACTTAGTACTCATGAGCATAACAATATACCGTATTTAATATTTTTGAGTTAAAGAGCTTGTAGAATCAATAGTAACAGTATGTAGAATAGGTTAAATTACAGCATACTGTTTACTGTATTTTCACTCAACCTCTAAATAACACGAGAGACTTAGTAGATGGAAAATAACATTTGAAGAATAATCCTTGAGTACAAAAAAAAGAAAGTCTCTCAGTGATGCACATTTGTTACAAACATGCTTGTTTTCGTTAAGTGAAGTTATTCATATTGGATGTACTAGCAACATTTTACTCCAGTAAGAATAGTGATACCTTAACATATTTTACTCAAGTAAAAGTAAAAAGTACAACGCTGTAAAAACTACCCCTAAGAGTCATTATTTTTCAAAAAATTACTCAAGTAAATGTAACTAGTTACTACCCACCTCTGTCTACAATGTATTTTGGAGCTAAGCCATTCAATGATTAATAGACTAACAGAAGTATTTTAAAGTTTATTCACTGAGACGTGGAGCAAGTGCACCGGTTTTAAAAGTGCGTTAATGTGCTTCACTTTCTTGCTTTTGGTGAGGACGATCAGCTGCAGCAATATGATTCATTACGTCTTCTTTCAAAGTTTTTTATTCTATTATTTCCTTCAACGGTAAAACCTGTGAATGATGCAACTAGACGCAGCAATCTTTAACTCCCGCCCAAGAAGTTATATATTCTTTATTTTCATTGGGCGAATCCTCGGAAAGCCTGTTCATGATTGGTCAGAATCCTTCTCTGTTATGTGCACATAGCACATGGGGGTTGAGTAAAAAGGGAAGCCACGTTGACACAAGAAGCGGTGTATGTGTTTTTTTAGTGTGTCCTGGGAAATAAAGGTCACGTAGACAACTGTGTGTCAGTCCGGACAGAGCAGCTGACGCGTCAACAGTAAGGCATCTGTAAGTTTTTGATGGTTAGCAGTTTTATCTTCTGAAAACCGGGCTAGCAAGAGACACAGCTAGCATCCTTAAAGGAAGCAACTCTAGCTCGTTGGTTCGGAGTTCAGGGTTTAAGTGAACATTACCCAATGTATAACGTTTTATCTCCTATTTTCCTCTTTACGTTTCTATTTTTGATAGCTATAGTTGATTGCTATTCTTTCTGATCTAAAAAATAAAAAAACACCATGCTTTTGTTGAAGCTATAACTGTTAAATAATAGCTTATCGTTTGCAAGTCAATGCCTTCACCTATTGTTTAAATCCGTCTGTGGATTACCTTAATCATTTTTTGTCGTATTTAATCACGATAATCTCTACTGTGTTTTTGTTTGTTGTTGTAGTTTTAGTCAAACGTGTCTTTAAAACATGAGTGATAGCCCTCATTATGTTAATCTGCAGTATCTGTCTGTTTTTCTGGACAGGTCATAAACGCCTCATCATCAGCCAGGATGAGTGTTGGATTCATTGGAGCAGGCCAGCTGGCTCACGCACTTGTGAAAGGTTTCACTGCTGCAGGTAAAGATTTCTGCAACTCCTCAGTCATTTAAGGATTTTACTTGATCTTTCAACGATGGAAACACATGCATCCCAACTCACCAAGCTTTTAATATTCAATTCATAATCATTTTTTGATCACTACTTCTATGAAGTATTAATTTATATTATATATTATCCCACTAGGTGTAAATGAAAGAGAGTGCTATCATTGCAGAATAGTTCTTATGGTTTATAAAACTAAGGGAAAACATTTGTGGAGTTTATCATTCTCTTTAAATTTATTCTTGAAAATGTATATCTGTACTTTTTAAATCTGAAGTTTTCTAATATACTTCACCATGGAAGTTAAAAGCTCCAGTATGTGTTTAAAAAGGAGCAACTATACTGTAAGCTGTTCCACCTTCATGGTATCTGATTAAAGTCTTGCTCTCTTTCGCTTTCCCAGACTTATTGAAATGCAGTTTTATTTATTTCTGTATTGATTCATGTTTTTTCGAGGATATAAAATAATAGTAAGATCAAATTGCTCCTTCAAAGACAAATCCCTTCATGACCACTTCATGCCTACATCATTCTGCTTTGTACCTACCAACAACGCTTCTACAGTCCGCCAATAAAATGAAGTTATCTGTCCTTTTGAGTCTTTAAAAACATTTTGGAGAAACCAGTAACATTTCTAAATATTATATTAGGATTGTATCCTTTCAATATAACTTTTTGTTATCATATTCTGTTCGCTGTTTGGCTGGGAGGATACATTATGGATTATGACTCCAGATCCAATTGCAATTAGCACATCCTCCTTGGTTTAAATGAAATCTTGCACTAATTTCATACTCGGTTTAAACATGATTAGCACATGAATTAATTTAAACAGAGTATGATTTTCTTTGATAAATCCACAGTATTTCTTTTTTGTAATGCTTGTTTTTTCCTCTAGTTTATAGGCTGTTTTTTTGATTCATATTTTTCGAAAGTCTTTGAACTTTTTCACTTCCTTTTGCCTTTTATATTCGACACTAGAAAACCTAAATTTCCCCTCTTTCCGGGAATAAAGATTAATTCTATTCTACTAGTAGATAGTGTTTGTTGTTGTTGAACCTTTACATAAATCTATGCTCCAACACGACTATGTAATTTCATCAGATTCTGCACAGGTTTGCTATTGAGTCATTTATTTTATTTAGGTGTGTTAAAGCATTGAGGGAAATAGTTGACAGACTGTTTGAAGTATGTAAATTTCCCCCTTGTTGTTTTGCTCCCTCTCCTTACTTTATTTTTTTCTTCTCTGTACTCTGTCTCCATCATCAGGTGTGATAGCAGCCCACAGGATTACAGCCAGTTCCCCAGACACAGACCTGCCCACAGTGACGGGACTGAGGGTGAGAAGTTTATACTTAACTATTCCATATTTAAACAAAGAACGAGCGTAAAAGTTATGGATTGGAACACCTTCTGCTATAAAATGACCCGTTTCTTGGTTTCCTTTAGAAAATGGGGGTGAATCTGACCACCAGCAACAAAGAGGCGGTTAACAGGAGCGACGTGCTGTTCCTGGCTGTGAAGCCTCACATCATCCCCTTCGTCCTGGATGAGATCGGACCAGACATCGAGGACCGTCATCTCATCGTCTCCTGTGCCGCAGGTGTTACCATCAGCTCCATAGAGAAGGTAAATCTAAGATGAACATTATTGTCTTAGGTTATTCTTCTTATCTTTAAATATATGTTTTTTTAAGCAGTAAAATGAAACCTCTGCCTCCTTTCTGTTGAACACATCTCTTGTTTTCCTTTATTCAATTTGCAGAAGCTGCTTCAGCACCGTTCAGCTCCTCGAGTCATGAGATGTATGACTAATACTCCGGTAGTGGTGCGGGAGGGAGCGACCGTGTACGCCACCGGAACACATGCAGAGGTTAGTTTAGGAAACGGGATGAGTTGATTTATTTATTGTAGAAAAGTGAAGCTGAACTATAAAACCCACCGATCTGAAACCTCCGTGGGTGTTTCAGGTGGAAGACGGCAAGTTGCTGGAGCAGCTGATGGCCAGCGTTGGCTTCTGCACTGAGGTGGAGGAGGACCTTATTGATGCTGTGACTGGACTGAGCGGCAGCGGACCCGCATATGTGAGTGAAGTCCTTTTGATTTTGTATTTCTGCTGAAGAATAAACAGACCTGGGTTGTGCTGAAATCTTTTCGTTTTAAGGATTTGAGTTGGATTTACTGCAGAGCTGAAAGATGCTGTTCTTGAAACGCCCTGGATTATAAAGCACAGAAAGCTACTAGTTCCTATTTACCAGTATTTTTCCTTAGCTGCAGGATTTTACTGCTATATATTTTCTTTTACCAATTTCTAATTTGATTTATTGGTAATAAATAATTACAGTCCTTGGCAGAACTCTCTATCCTCAGTAATAAATGTCATATTCATTGACATATCTAATAAAAATTAAAAGGAACACAAATTCAGTGTAAACGTCTTTACTTCCTTTAACGGTACTTCCAGGTGCAGTCAGGACTCTTAATTGGTTTGTTTATTTTGGATTCACTGCGATTAACGTCGGGCTACAGACTCAACCAGAGTATATGTTGTTGAATTGGGGGGGGGAGTCCTCCATTTTATTTTTTTATGCACATTTTAAGTAGAACTGTTAGGAAAACTGCCCCAGATCATTATGCTGCCACTGCCATGCTTGGTCTATTCTTTGGGCTCACCTAGATTACCAAAACACTTTTTGCCCCCCTCTTTTTTTTCAGCATTCAGCCTTAACAGAAATAAGTGGTTTCTCTGTGGACTGTAACACTGGTGTTCCAGGTCTGCCAGTTTCAGGGATCTCAAACATGTACCAGAACTGGTTAAGGATCTGATGAAGCAGGGTGATCTCCAGCTTCTGGAACAATCCTGGCATCAAGCCTGCTGAATATTTGTGGACTGTGTTGAAAAGCCAGCTCTGTGCCAGGAAACTAACCAGTTTAAGTTCTCCAGACGCTGCCAAGGAGAGAGGTCAGACGACCTGTGAGAACGACACCAGATGGAGCCTAAAGATTGACGTGATCGTAGATAATCGCAGATACCTGAAATAAATCCTAAATATTTCTACAGCTTCACCTTCAGGAAGTTCAGTGCTGCAAGAATTTTGACTCCTTTTTAGAGGGAAAACATCCTGGTGCTTGGATAATTAGTGCTAATCCTAGTTTGCGGGGAAGGAAGTCACTAAGGTGATTAGTTTGGTTACTGTGTTGTTCTGTCAGTGTTGTTTTGTGCATCAGCTTAGCTGATGGGTTTTAGGTCAGAAATTTAATCCACAAAGGTTTGACTACAGCTGGTAGCAAAACAAAAGAACAAGATGTCAGGAGGAAAGGTCCTACATGGAAAGCCTAAAACAAGTACTTATCTTTCTTTCCTTAAAAAAAAGATATAAGCTGCAGAGTCCTGTCATGAATTAAAAAGAGTTTCTGCTTCCTTCTTTAAGATGATTCAGAAATGATGGGGAAAGAAACAGATTAACATTTATCTACTTAAAGCATTTGTCAAAAAGCAAGAGGAAGCCCAGTACTAGTAATAATGTAGGACGCCTTTATAGAAACTGCATTTTGAATGAGTAAACCACCTGCCCAGGTGCAGTGCTCGGATGCAGTGATTGAAGGCGTCCCTCTCATCAGTCCCTTGCTTTCTAACCAGGCCTTCACAGCTCTGGACGCTCTTGCGGATGGAGGAGTGAAGATGGGTCTGCCCAGGAGGCTCGCTGTCAGACTTGGAGCTCAGGCTCTCTTGGTGAGTTCTGATGCGTTTCATTGGTTGAGAATGACCTCATACAGACTGACTGATGACAGAAAACTTCCCCAGAGACTCGTGATACTGTTTTTGTTGGTGTTTCTTTCATTGTAAAGAAATGTAAAAAACTGTCTTTAGCTCATGTGATATTTTGTCCTCAGGGTGCAGCTAAGATGCTGCTGGACTCTGAGCAACATCCGGGCCAGCTGAAGGACAATGTATGCTCACCAGGGGGCGCCACCATCCACGCCCTACACTTCTTGGAAAGCGGTGGCTTCAGAAGCCTCCTGATCAACGCTGTGGAAGCTTCATGTATAAGGACCAGGTAAGGCTTTCGTATTAAAAAGAAATGAGAACTTAACAGAAATATTTAAGATGGGTTTTTTTTTAACTTGAACTGCTAAAGTTTTCATACCCCCTGACCTGCTTGTTTTTAATCACCCTACAAACCTTGATGTGTTTTATTGGGAGTTTCTGTGACTAACTACCACAGTGTAGTGCATCAGCGTCCATGTTTTTCAGTAGAACCACCTTTTGGTTGCAGTAGCAGCTCTTTCTGTTGTCTCCTCCAACTATATGCCTCTGAGACTAACATCCTGCTTTAAAAGTGGCCTGTAAACCAGACGGACTGAATTCTGTTTTGGATGGTTGCAACTCATGGATATACTTTAATCCAGGGCTTTCCAAATCCAATCCTCAATATCTTCCACTCGCCTGCAACTTATAGGTACATCCCTGCTCCAACACAACTGACTGAAGCAGGCCTGGTAATGAGCTACTCATTTGGAACAGGGATGCAGTAGATCTCAAGGACTGATGTTGCAGACCTCTGCTTTTATTACTGATTACTGCCACAGCTGCTCCTATTGTATGTAGAGATGCATGATGTATTGGCATCAGCAGCATTATCTGGTGATGATGTCGATATTGGTGTATCCTTAAGTTATCTTTCTGAAAAATTAGCCTCTGCCCTTGTGTCAAGAACTTTACAGGCTCCTTGGTTTTCTGTCGGAACCACTCTCTTATCTTTTTTAGAAGCTGTTTAATCAAACTAACCTAGTCTGATGTTTGTTTGTTTGCTTTTCTTTGCAGGGAGCTGCAGTTCCTCGCCGATCAGGAGCGCATCTCTCCCGCAGCCATTAAGAAAACCACCCTGGACAAAGTGCTCCAGCAGCCTGGAGTCACAGTCAGCGGAGACGGCAGTGGGAACGGCAGGTCAGGCCTCAAGCTGTTCAACAACCGCACGTCTGGCATAAAAAAAAAGAACTGAGATGAAAGAGGCTCCCACAGACCGACATGTTCATGTCTAAACATGTGGACTATCATACGTCTCACACAGCTGGTCAACCATAGAAGAGATGTATGGACTCAAGACTGCTTTAAATTCACCAACAAATCAATTTCAAGAGTTATTTATTCTTGTGTGATATTTGAACATGTACACGTCACTCAGAGCCTCTAACTAGAAGTATCACTGCATACATGAACAGCAGGTTTGTTGGAAGCAGAGAAGCAACCAGAGGCGCCCGAACTGTTAACAGCTATGGTCTAGTCAGCTGCCTGGTAAATGTTTCCACTCCATCATAACATCACTTCAGGCCTGAAATGAACAAAGACTGAACAGGTTTTGATCCTCCTAAAATATCTGCCAAGGATTCTGTCCCCTGCAACCAAAAACAAAAAACACTTTGTTTCTGTTATATATCAATACTTTTGTCTTCTTTTCACTTCTCTGAAATCCCAAAGGCTTTATTTTTTTTTTCTCAGCATATGTGATGTAATAACCTTGAAGTGCTACAGTAATGCTTAAATCAGCTATTAAAAAAGCAGAGCACATTATGAAGGATTCTGACTTAATAGTTTGTTTAATAATGTTCATTATACTTGTTTCATTATAATAGACATAAAACCATTTATGTTGTATTCATTTTCAACATTTCATTTATTAACGTTGCCTGTTTTTCTGTAATTTTGTCCACATTTGTTGTTTTTAAACTCATTGTACTAGATTTCAGAATTGTTTGTACCGCTTATATTGCCAGCAAAACCGACCCATGACATGACGCTGCCACGACCGTTCTTGACCTCTGCTGAAGTTTTCTTAGGACTTAATAAATTTCCCCCTGGTCTCCTTAAAACACTTCACTTTGCTTTGGTTGCAATTTCCTTCCATCTGATGGAGTCCGTTTGGATCAGATGGTTGAACACAACAGTCTAGTCCAAATAAGAGGATGACCCAAACTGATTACAGGATGGATTAATCAACTTTAAGTGTAGCTTTCCCAAAGTCCTCAGCTGGAAGTATATAGAGAAATATTGGCCCCCTGCATTAAAACCTGCCAGAAATAGAACCAGTTTAAGTTACTTCTGCTTATTTCAACCAGTAAAGCCAGAGTTGCCATAGAATCAAAAATAGTTCAGTTCCTCTGCAACAAGCTCCCTCTATTCATCAAACATAGTCCTGGAGCAGCTTAATCTACAAATTTTTATACATTTAAATCCAAATCGGTGCACTGATCTGAAATTAGTATCTGTATCGAATCAAATATTGACGAATATTCTAGATCAGGTTTCTGATCCATAGGGGCAGATTTATTCAGTCTATTTGCCATCACAAATTGAAGATAAAAATCTCTTGGAGTGTAGAAAGTTTATACCAAAAGCTGTCTCCTTTTGGTTTGTAGATCTGTACATTCATTCATGCACCTCCAAAATAATATTACTTAAACTTGCTGGTGGAACAATAAGATTACTTTTCACCAAAGAGTCAGGAATATTATTTTGAGATTAATTCTAAGAAGAATTTGTGGATTAGAGAAAATCTATATTACATTAATCAGGTTTTGAAAATGTTTTTGTATATTTATTAAAAAAAAAGCACCTAACTTGAATGTATGATTTAATGAACAAAAAATAAACAATCCCTTTCAGCATTCATCTGTAAATTTCCGATCTGACCTCCAGATGGCGCTGTTTAATCAACTTGCCTCGTATATAAAGGACTATGGAGATCAAATCCCCGTCATACCAGTACAACTGCCAGTTGGGGGTAACTTTAACTTGACCCTAACCTTGAATTAAATATAGCCTTGCCTCCATAATTATTAGTAAACAGCTCTGACTGCATTGCTACGACGACATGTCCCCACTCCCACTCGCCACCCCAATCTCTGTCATGTTTTTATTTTTGCCTCCTGTGGGTCAGCACCTCATGAATTCTTTCCAGTCAAACCCCTCTCCTGCTAAAGTTAGCCTCCATTAGGGCCCAAAATAAAAAAGGTAAAAGTGTTTTTATTTTTTACATCTCTTCAATAGGTGAGCTGTGATTGGCTGAAAACATGGTCCAGTTTTAGAAGGCCACTGTCAGCAGACCCACTATGACCACTGAGGGTTTTCTCCTCGGTTACAACAAACACTAGAGGATTTCTGTCTTTTTTTTGTAACGTACATAAACAAAATCTAACTGTTTAATTTTATATGTTTATAGTTTAAAAGTAAAAAAGTTTTTTTTTGTATTGCCATAACAACTTAGGTGAGTGAGTTCAGAGAGGTCACCACAACCACAGGGTGTAACCTTTCCATGCTTACATGAAGGCTCCAGAAGAAAACCCAAAGCACACGTTTCTTCAAACAAACTCTAAGCTTTGCTCTTTTTTTCTTTTTTTTTTTTTTGTAAAATTTAAAAAGTTTACAAGATGACTTCTTTCTTAATTTAAAGAGAAATAATAGATTAGGAAGAATAAAAAGATGTTTTACCAAAGAATATGAAAGCTTGGTAAGGAAGGCAGAAGTCTGTCTCTCTGCACTGTTTGTAAGCCTAAAACCTA
This sequence comes from Jordanella pulchra, assembly GCA_034780135.1. Taxonomy (NCBI): domain Eukaryota; kingdom Metazoa; phylum Chordata; class Actinopteri; order Cyprinodontiformes; family Cyprinodontidae; genus Jordanella; species Jordanella pulchra. The sequence goes on from JAUZNJ010001260.1 coordinate 10,242, forward strand.
AATATCATTGTGTTTTTTTTTAAAGACTTTGATAGTAGAGGACAAAAAGCAGCAATATTTTGGGTTTAATGGTAGAGCAGCTACTGCAGACTCTGTAAAGTACTTTTCTCTTTTTTTAATTTATATATTTGGACCAGTTCCCATGCTCCAGGCTGCTTCGTCTTTGGATTAACAGCCGCCACTTTGTGCTGGTTTGAGATAGGCTCACGGATGTATTCAGGCAATACAGGTGCATAATGGCGAATGATGAAGAGGAGCGATGGTTTGTGAAGAGCCATGTCCTCATTATAATTGGACAATTTATAGCTGTTGTAGGATTAGTTTATTTCCCCTCTTAGACACACACACACACAGACACCAGCGTGCCTTGATTAAATTGTGCGCCGTATGCTCCTGGTGCAATCCGGCTGTTTATTTGTGCATGCAATAGTTTTTCTCTTTCTCTCTCTGCTCCTGAAGCGTCTTGATAATCCCCCCCCCCCTCTTATTCAACACTCGCCCCTGCTACTGTCCGTTAAGATTAACCTTCGAGAAGAGACTTCTATTTGCCTCTTATGATTAGACTTCTGCCACCTTTCCTTGGATGAAGTCGTTGTTCCTTCTCTAAAAAGGTGAGGCAGATGCTCTCTCTGTCACTCATCCAGACACGGCGAGGGTCTTAGACGGCAGTACAGCTGTAGATAATCCTGAGCTGTGGGTTTCTACATTTGTAAGTGTGTGATTGAGCTTGGCATGAGGTTTCTATCCACAGGTAGGCCAGATGCTGCCTGTCATCTCCATTCAATCAATGCAATCAGTGACCTTTTGCAGCAGCATTGGTTGTTTGCAGGAAGAACCACAAACAAGAGAGAATGGAAGGATGGAAGGATAGGTTTGTTGCTTTTATTGCAAACATAAAATCTTTCCCACCATAAAACTAAGAATAATGAAGTGCTGGTTATCCCCTGTGTTGTTGTCAGTTGTGTTTATTTGTGTGTGTGTGTGTGTGTGTATTAACTAGAGACCTGTACACTGCATTGATCTTGGAGCTGATACGGTATCAGCTTTGTGCAGCTGTCGGGTGAAACGGTCGCAGGAACAGGAACCTCTGATGGTTGCCACACAGTCAGTGAATCTGCATTATGGGCTTCCCTCTGCCACCAGCTTGCACAGCACAGACCTTTAACTCCATTTTTAAACTGTATCCACACATTTTTTGTGTTACTGTCGCCTCTCTTAACTGTTTCACACAATGCCTTGCAAAAGTATTCACACCCCATGGATTGATTTGATTTAAAACTGCAAACTAAGAGGCATTAAAATTGTGAGGTGAAGGGAAAATGACATCAAATTCTAAAATGCGTGGCTTTCGTTTGTTGTTTCCTCCCTTCAGAACTCCTCTAGTTAGTAAAATGAAGAGTCTCTAACATATAAGCATAAAGACCAAAATCAAAATGCTCTATTTCTTGATTTTTTTATATAACCAATATATAAACCATTCTTTTCCCTAAAAGGTCCTGTACAATGCTTTTTTTAAGAGTCAACTATAGGCATATATGTGATGAAATATTGCCATTGGCACTACCGTGCATTCATTTGTTATGATATATTAGATGTTTTCTGATATTTTTCCAAACCTAAGGAAAGACACATGTTTTCACTGTAACGCTGCCGCTCCAACCACATAGCGAAGCGTGTGTGGTGGAAGAGGCAGTATCATGCTGTGGGGATGCTTTTTTTAGCCAACAGAGAACAGGAAGCTTGCCAGGGTGTTTGATTTATGAGCAAAAGCTGTAAAACATGTTGAGCAGGAGTGGAAGTTCACTTTTCAGCAGGAGAATCCCAACAAAATAATATAGTCAGGACTGCTATGGAATAAATTATATCAAAGCATATTCATGTGGATAAATGGTCTAGTCAAAGTCCAGACCTAAGTTTGATTCAGAATCAGTGGCAAGAATCCTATTATATCAAGACAACTTTAATTTAAGCAGAATGTAGTTATAAACAATACGAACTCTGAAGGACTGAATGCAAATGCATAATATAGCATTTGTAAAACATTTTGCAAGTTACTTAAGATTTTTCTTCCACATCACAATGCAACACTTTGTGTTAATCTATACTGCGAAGCCCTAGTAAAATGCATTACCGCTTGAGGTCATAATGTGACAAACCGTAAAAAGAGGGTACGTACACTTTTGCAAGGTACTGAAAATAACACACTGCTCTCTGCATTCATTCATTACAGCATTCAGCTTCATACAGAGGAATAATCGCTTCTTATGAATAAAAAATAAAACTGCTTTTGAGTAAGGCGCACAAGTCATCACTTTTGAAAACTGAATCGATTCTTCTGAATCAAGCAAAATGATTATTTTCAAGCACCTTGAACTTGTTATGAAGGCAAGTGTAATTTTATATGAATAATGCAACCAAAACGGATGCATCAGGTTATACCTCCTGTTTCAGCAGCCTGCCAGAGATTTACTCCTCAAAGCTCTAACTTGTGTCTAAGTTGTTCATCAGTAAATAAAAAAACAAGCAATTTCTATGTCATTGTCAGGAAATAGGCTCCTAATAATGGCTGAGTGCTTCCTGGGCTTGTACACAGAGTCATTAATTCCTCTGAAATGGAAATGGATAGTGATAGTGCACTTCAAGCCTAATAGGCTGGTTTGGTTTGGTTGGGATAAATGAGGACTGATGGCGTTTGTTGTGTGATGCGTTTACAGAGCTAACTTCTGACTGTTTGCTGCTTTATGAAACGATAGTAGAGTTGTAATACTTTTAAAACCCAATCAGAACTAATAAGAAGCACTAGTGTTTTAGGAAAAATACAGTTATTCACATTCATAAAACACACTTATGAGCTTTTCTAATGCCCCACACATCTTTCTCTAAGCGGATGTGAAATCATCTGTGTTACATGTCTTCATGTAATTTGGACGTCTTCAGTAAATTCATGGAAACATGCACAAAGAGCCAGTTCAAGGCTGTACACTTCAGTTTGGGGGTCTTCTGACCATCCCAAAACATCCAAATTTAGAGGTTGGTACATTATACTGTATATAGTCTAGAGATCAAAAAATGAGTAAAACTTTCTTAAACTGATTATTTTCACCTTTAATTTGAGTAGGTAAATAAGATAATCTGCCAATGGAATGAGTATTTTCACCTCTAAAATAGTATAATGTAATATTATGCACCTGAAATTAGAGGCTGTGTCTTATTTTAAAGGTAAATTGTCTTATATTGCAAATGTTCTCACTTACCCGATCACTTCAATGAAAAATGCACCTATTTTAAGAAAAACTACTTTACTTAGATTTTATGGCTTGTTCTGACTTACCGGGTTAAATGATTGTTCCGCTGTTGCTACAGTGTTTCCTTATTCAGCGTCAAAATATTTGTCTCGGAAAATCCAAAAATATAAAATTTGATTACAAATAAATGTGTTTGTTTTGCTAAATGAATGTTAATGTATCACTGGAGCAAAACAAAAAAAAATCAAACTATGTAAACATGACTTGTTTGAGGTATCAGATGCTCTCTGGGGCCCCCTGTTGGTTTCGGGGCTTTAAGCAGCTGCTGACTTTGCTTATACATCGACCTGGCACTGCTGACATGTTTGAGGACGTCTATGATCCTCCACATTTCTTTATTATTTCTTCTTCTTTGTGCTGATCATTCAAAGCTTTTTGGTTACACCATAATGGTGGCCTGATTAATCAAGATCAAGGCCTTTAAATTTAAATTACTAGAGCGATTTTAGCTTTTAAAAAAAATGTAATTGTGCTTTCTTTGTGTACTGTACACAGAAGGATAGATTTTATGTGTTTATTTTGTTCATTTTGATGATCATTGATCACAATAATGATAAGCAGAAATCTTTTTTAAGAAAAGTAGAATAATACCAAAAGAGTTTAGTAAAATAGAAATGTCAGTCAGTGTTCCATAGCCATGATGAATACAGCGTTGGAGGCCCTTTACTAGGGGCCATCTCTCTACAAGCTGAGCAGGAGTGTGGTCCACATGGCCA
>JAUZNJ010001271.1:0-18768 GCA_034780135.1 Jordanella pulchra
ATTTTTCCTGCTACTGGAAATACAATTTCCCGAAGGGAGTAATCCCAAGGGATTAATAAAGTTAAGTCTAAGTCTAATGACTTAAATTAGACCATTTATCCAATCCAAACCTTGGGTCAGTTTATCTCAGAATAAAGAACCGGATCCTTATTTAATCAGAGGAACAAGTGAGACAGAAAAATGTTCACATCAAGAAAAAAAACGTTTTCAGTCCACGCATTTGTATTTATTTACAGACAGAGAGAGAATCACAATGGCCTAATCAAAGTAAAGGCTTTTACTCAAAATAAATAAACAATTACAGCTACGGTGCAAAAATTATATGATGGATCCACATGAATCTATTTTTTTATCAATACAAAATCTATAAGCATCAAAATAAAATCACAAAACAAAATATTTAGGTTTTCATGTATAATTCATCTTACAAGAGAACAATCCTGCTGAGCTTCAACTGCACCTGAAATCAGTCCCTAGAGATCTAACTTATTTAAAGCCCTGGTTCATTAGCAGGAACCTGACTGCAGTGCAGGCAACATTTTGATCCACCAGTGTTGGAGGAGCATCAGAGGAAGAGCCTTTAATGGCCTGATCTTCAAAAGGTTTAAACATGAAACACATTGAGCAGTTCTTCAAAGAGAAAAGCGATATGGTCAAATCAGCAGGCAGGGCCATGCAAACTTTTTAAGCAAATGAGCCTTCAACAATAATCAGATTTTCGCTCATCATCTTCTTTATACAATCCCACTTGTAGGTGAAACATGGCGCCACATGGTTCTATACATAAGATCCTGCTTTAGTGCCGGTCAAATTGTTCTGACTGAAGAAGCTGCTGCTGATCTGAATCTAACCAACTTCCTACAGCTTAAGAAAAGTTAAACTGATGACTTTTTATGCAATTTGAAGTTAAACTTTAGACCAATTTCACAACTAACACAAATGGGGGGAGGGTATCGTAAATATTACATAGGGCTAGGAAAAATGTTCATCCTAATGTTTAACACAAACCATAACATTTGGGTCCTGTTAAAAGCTTTTGCGATGGAAACACCTGCTGTTTGTTGGCAGCTCCATTTTGAGGCTTTCTGTTTCGCGCCTTGCATCTGGGACCCTGCTGCCCTCGTGCAGAGTTTGAAAAATTTCTTGCACAAAACACACAGTACCTCGTATACACATTGCCTCGTACAGAGTTGGGCCATGATGAAAACGTTGGGTTGGACGGTCAGTTTTCATTCAATTTAGATTCTCCCATGCCGTAGCTCAACATTGTCACATCCTAAACTATGTGAATCTGCTCAGAGTTCCAGCTGCAAAAATATCACTGTTTAGTTGGTTCCACTATCATGGTTGTGATGTTACCATGAGACAATTATTTAACATTAAATAAATGTACATAAATAAAATACAATCATGGAATCATATCAATTATGTGTTACATTTCTTTAAGTGCTTCTGAAGTTGTTGTTGCCATTTAAGACCTCGCTTCTTTTTTAGATTCATGAATTCAATGCTTTTTAAGACTTAAGGGGACCCTGTTCTATGAAACCACACCCAGCCACAGAGTCGGGTCCTTTTCAAAGAACAATTTGGTTTAACAAATTACATACAGCTAAAATCTGCAGAAGTATCAACCTGTTCTGTTTTGTTCAAACTCAAAAAGATCCTGCCATCAAATCTGAGGCGCCATTTAACGAGAGTTAGAAGACACAATGTGACGCTCTTGATGAACATTTTCTTTTGTGCTCAAACATCTTTGCAGTTCTGTTGAGTTTCTTCTCTTTGGCCTTATGTTTAGATGTTGTATTTTTTTCTGGAAGTAAAAATAAATCACATTTCCAACTAATAAACATTTGAGATACTATGTATCTCAGGATACGTGATGATGATTGCTAAAGGCAACCAGTAAAATAACTTGCCTATGAATCTGTTAATTAAACATTTAACCAAAAATAGTGGATTGGATCTAAGGTTTAGGAAGCAGAAATCTTCCTGTGTGTGTGAACCTGCATGTGTTTTATCAGACTACCACTTTGATTGAACCTTTTTCCACATGCTGAACAACAAAAGGGCTTCTCTCCGGTGTGAGTCCTTGCGTGAATCTGCAAAGAGCCGTACTGAGTGAAGTTTTTGCCGCATGTCCTGCAGTGAAAAGGTCTCTCCCCTGTGTGGCTCCTCATGTGAATGGCCAAGCTGCTGTTCCTGGTGAACCTCTGTCCGCACGTCTTGCAAGAAAAGGGCCTCTCGCCTGTGTGGGTTCTGGTGTGAATTTTCAACTGGCTGCTGTTCGTGAAACCTTTCCCGCAGGTTACACACAAGTACCGCTTCTCCCCTGTGTGGATTCTGGTGTGAACATTCAAACTGCCGAGCTGAGTGAAGCCCTTCCCGCATGTAGTGCAAAAGTATTTCTCTCCTGTGTGGATTCTTTTATGGACTTTTAAGTATGACGGATCACGAAAGCTTTTCCCGCAGGTTTCACATTCGAAGGGCCTCTCAGTCGTGTGGGTTTGTCTGTGAATCTTCAAACTGAAACTTCTGGAGAAGCCTTTCCCACATGTTTCGCAGAAGAACCGCCACTCGCCGGTGTGGGTTCTCTTGTGGACGTCCAGCTGGAAGAGGTTGCTGAAGCCTTTCCTGCAGGTTTCGCATGAAAAAGGCCAGTCACCTGTGTGGTAGCGCATGTGGACATTTAAACTGCAGGTCCGGGTGAAGACTTTTCCACAGGTTTTGCATGAAAATGAGTTTTGCCCCGTGTGTGTTCTCCGGTGGACATGAAGGTGGCTACTGTACCGAAAGTCTTTCCCACATGTCTCGCAGGTGAAGGGCCTCTCACCTGTGTGGATCCTCATGTGGAGCTTCAACCCACTGGGCCATGTGAAGCTTTTCCCACAAGTGGTACAGGTGTACGGCCTTAGGCCCAGGTGGATTGCCTGGTGCTCCATCAGATTGTGTTTATACCAAAATACTTTTCCACAGACATCACATCTTACAGACGGCTCTTCTTCAGAAAATTTTAGGCTCTCGGTTCCCTCCCCGCTTTGGCCCTGAGCTCCAGCAGGGTATCGGTTGTAAAAATGATTGATGCTCGGTTCTGATTCTGCACTGCTCCTTTTCTGAGCAGTCCACGGGTCGATGCTGTGGTTCAACAGCAGCTGCTTGATCTGCTGACTGCTGTGGATCAGAAAGGACAGCAGCTGTGGCTCCTCCTGATGTTCACTGTCCAACTGAGAATGTTCTAGTTCTGCTATATCATCTGGAGGTTCTAGTTCCTCCTGTTCCGCTCCAATTTCCCTTTTAGCACAGCTCAGTTCTATTTCACCATTTTCCTCCTTAAAGCGTGAAAGATCTAAATTCTCCTCTTCCTCCTTTATCTGTGAAGGTTCTAGTTCCTCCTGTTCCTCTTTAATGTGTGAAAGTTCTGGCTCATCCGGTTCCTCTTTGAACAGAAAATTTTTTATTTCATTCTGATCTGCTCCAAATCCTGAAGGTTCTAGATTCTCCTGGTTCTTCGTAACATCCGGCAGCTCTGATTCCTCTTTAATCTGTATATCTTCTGGTGCTTCCTGTTCTACCTCTTGTGATGGTTTCAGTGTCCCTTTAATCAGCAGATATTCCAGCTCCCCTAACTCTTCTTCAGACTCTAAAGGTTTTGGCTCCTCTTTACAATCTGAAAGCTCTAAAGTCTGTGAATGTTGTGGTTCCACCGGTTCCTCTTTGATAGATTGATTTAGGTTCCCTTGGTCCAGAACAGCATTCCTCTGATGGTTCCACAGCTGCTGATCAGATTGATTTTCCTGCTCTTCTTTCTTCCAAACAGGCTGATTAAAGAGGTCTGAGGAGACAAAAAACAAACAAAAATAAAAAACTGTTAAAATTTAAGGAATCTATTTTCTCCTTAGCTTAAGATGTATTTGCACAATTTGTAGTAATACACAAATGATTCAACAACAATCACTCAATTAAAAAAAAAATTACATTCAAATAATTCAATTCACTTGAAAGAGCTAGTGTAATAAACAAAACAATTACTGCCATGGTTCTGGTTCTGTTTTTTCGGAGCCTGCAGGCAGACAGAACAGTGGAGCAGGTAGAGAAGGCGACTGTGTCAGAGTCAATGCTGGTGAAACAGTCCCTATAGGGTTAATTCAAAACGGCTTTTTTAAAAGCCACTTACAAACCTCTTAAGAGCACTCGTTCTTTGTCTGCATTATTTTCTCTATCTTCCATTTTGATCCAAACAAGTCTCTGCTGCCTCCTTCACTAAAACAGTGATTCAGTCAATTCATGATACGTTCTCATTTCCTATAGTTATGATACCAATAATTCAATGTCAATATACAGCAGTTGAAGAATGTATAGAAGTGATGCTGTGATCGGCTCAAGATCCTGAGAAGTGCATGTCCCTTTTCAATTATTGCTGAGTAAAACAGAGGACATAATACATGTTTTTATCTTTCTCTCTGTGAGAATTATCAACCATTACGCCTCAGAAACATTTACATTTACACTAGAAAAGAGATTTGGCATTAAAAAATAAACAAAAAAACAAAGCTATTAACTATAAAAACAAACATTGAGAATAGCAACCCTACAATCCTTTTAAGCTGCAGCTTTTCTTTCAATGGGGGGGGGGCTTTCATTGACTTTTGTTCCATTATTATTGCGACATGTTTTGTAAAAAAAACATTTGAAATGTTTTTAATCAGAAAGTTTTCAGAGTAACTTTGCTTTTTCTCAGATTTTATTTCAATTTTCTTTTTTTAAATGTATGTTCTTGTTATATATTTTCTTTTTTAAATTTCACAGATCACTTTAGGCACAATATAGAGGCTCGTCTTGATGCACACATTGACCAGTGTTGTTGCTAATGTCTATGCTAATCCATAGCACAGAGATAGCGCCTTTGCTCCTGACTCCAGAGGAAAGCCAGGAGTGAAGAGAATGTGATATTTTAAACTAAATCTGAGGGATTTTCAGAAATTCATAAAACTTAATATAAAAAAGAAATTAAAATCTATAAAAATAGAATTTTGAAAAAAAAAATATAATGGAAAATATGACATCTGCAAAAGTTTTAATTGCAGAAAACAGCAAAGTTACTCTCAAACGCTTTACATTAAGTTTCATTTTTGGATTGTACTTATCTTTTTTATTTTCCAAATTTCCATCTAAAAACAAAAAGAAAGTTGTTTTCTTGCAACATTAATGTAACAAAATTCACTCTATATCAGAGTCACTGTTCTTCAGTTTAAGCAGGCAGGCACTGCTTTGATGCTTCTTCAGGTATTACCGATTACCTGCAGTAAAGATCGCTGCTCTAACTCACGGGACACAGGAACAAAGGTGTCTGAGTCAGATATATATCTGTGTATTTAGTTAAAAATGAAACTAGAATTTATTAAACAACAAAAAACAGTTTACATTCAGGGGCAGCATTTTAAAAAGTCCACAGAAACCATAAAGGCTGGAAATGATCCATAATATTTGGATGGTCTAGCCTTCCCTCAATGTAACATCTGTTGCCTAGCAACCATAGCAGCATGAAACAGAGACAATCAAGGCTAAAAATAGACTCAACACCTTTACGAGGGGAAGGGGGTGATAGCAATGTTACTTCAATGATAATTTTCAGATAGTTGAAGAATTGATTGTTTTTTTTAGAAACCAGTTAAGCTGAGGTTCCATGTAAAACAAAAAGTATTGAGCAAGAACTGGTTGTTTATCACAAAGTCCAGTTGAGGTCAATTTAACATTGTTTGGATCCTGATATTTTATTGCAATGTTCATTAAATCCTTGGTGAACCAGTTGAACACCGTTACAGATGAGTTAATTATTTTCACTTCTTAGGAGGTAAAGGGGAAATAAAATAATCCCATTTTTAATCTTAAATATAATTACTTTCAAGATTTGCATATTAAAGAAACACCTAAATAACTCAAACACAAACTGTTCAATATCATATGACTAAATGATACCCAGTGGATAAACCCAGAGATCATCTAACAGCATCTGAGGCGGGTTGGCTGTGATGCAGCAAGCTCTGAACATCAGCAGAGCCCAGAAGAAATCCTGATGAACCAGGAAGATGTTTGAGTTTACAGAGCTACATTTTACCCTCAAAACATCTAAAACCTTTAGTTTGTGTCACAGGAAGACACATCAGCTTTGACCTGCCATATGTGATGGGGTAGGATGGGACATAGAGGAATCTAGGGAAAGATGACATCACCAGCCCACACATGCTGACTTTAAAGGATGGGATCACTGAATTTAGAAATGCTAGCAGCTAAATTGAGTTGTTCTTCACACATTATTCATGTCAAAAAATAAACTTCCTGAATCACTCGTCAGTTCATTCAGCTAATGATGATGATTTGTGACGGAGAGAAGACCCTGTTTTGTCACTGATGACCGGGAGCTAAGCTTTAACCTTCCACTGGTGTACAGTAAACCAATAAAACCTGAAGGTACCTTCAGTCAAATCCTAATCCAAAGACATCTGCAGCAAAACTGGAAACATTTTCTAAGCAGAAAAAAAGCTGCAGAGAAAATACTCATGGAGGTAATAACCGTTTCTTTTTAAACTAAGATTTTATTACAATGTTTGACTTATTGAAGCTAAATCTCTTTCATGGTTCAGCAGTCACTGTTTTAGCGCCATAGTTTACATCCCATTGACTTGATTCACACAGGCAGGTCTGCAGGATGAGACCACAGACCCAGTTTGGTCATAGCCTCCCATCTAGGCTCAAAATCAGTAGAAACAATGTAATCAACATTTGCTCTCTTTGTTAGCCTTTTATGAAACATTCACAGCAGCAAGAGGTGAGCTTTCATAAATAGAACAAAGTTCTCAATTGAAAACAGATGGTCCACAAAATTAATGGAGGCAAAAACAGCAGCGTCACTGAATCTGGCAGGAAAACAGCACACAGCGACGCCTCCTGTCATCCCTTCAACAAATCAAAAACCAGCAGACCTGCAGAGGTGAGGAGAACAAAGGAGGTTTAGGACCCAGATGGGTTCCTGTAATCAGGCTTCCCCAGTCTCTGTCCTGGAGGGCCGCTGTCCTGCAGCTTTTAGAGGTTTCCCTGTTTCACCACAGCTGATTTCCATTGATAGCTGATTAACAGCCTTTTGCTGAACTGCAGTCATTATAATCAGCCGAGTTAAAGCAGGGAAACCTCTAAAAGCTGCAGGACACCAGCAGGAGGACCGAGATTAGGGAATCCTGCTGTAGACCTTCAATAAGCCAGCATTAACAACGATCTCCACGGCTCAAAGCAGGAGATGAGGGAGCAGGAGCAGTCCAGAAACATGGCTCTGCAGGTCTGTTGAACTGGTTCCAGAACGAAAACCAACCGGATCCGCTCCTCAGTCTCTGCTGAAACTTTGCTTTGATAGAACTAATGCAGAACGGATCCATTAATGTTTACATCCATTCAGAGAGCCAGTTCTGATCTGCAGACGTCATCCTGTGGATCAGTGGGGGATGTCGGTGTTCTACTATACAACATTCGCTGTATTTGCCCCCCCTCTACTGTTGCTCCCGTGACTTGAGACTGGCTGTTGATTGGCTGCCCAACCTTAAGTCCACCCTCCTATCTTGTGCTTCTTTAACATTCAGTTTGTGAGGTAGCACCGCTATGTTGCTTATTTGATGCTAACATCTTGTTTCCTTAGACATGCTAGCATATTTTTGCCATAAAAAGGATCTTGCTCAGCATGATTTATGGCACCTTTTAATTTTTTTTGTTACTTCATATAATCAAGAACCAGAGTAAAAGACACTAGAGGAAAGGCAACTTCTTTTAAGATAAATGCTGTTAGTGACTCAAGAAAACATTGATCAACTTCATCCATGACTTAAAACTGGAGCTCAATGAAGCTCACGTGATCTTGATGTCCACCAAATAAGATCCCCGATAATTTCCTCAGAAAATTCCCTAAACTCTCGTTGCTGCGTTTTTATTAAAGAAAAGCTTGTTCTTCAAGCGAAGTTACTAATGATGTAAAGAGTTCACTGAAATTATACTCAAAAGTAACTGTACTCATTTTAATTTAGGTAAAACTAACTTTTTTGAATAAAATGATTCTAATAAATACATTGACTGGTCACTTCTGCTGGTTTAGGGCATGTAAATGCAGAGGGTACTGTTCAAATGATTTAAGGTAGAGTCACTAAGGTCCATTGTAAACTTTAGTTATGTTAAGTGTAACGTTTTTATGACCGTTAAATGTATAAAAAGAAACCCTACAGGTGAACAGCAATCCCTAAACTTCTGAATAGCTCTCTACAGAGCAGAATACACCCGCTAAAATCCAAACTGTATGTTAAATTAACCATTAACCAGATTTTTAAAAAAACGCTGTAAATCTGTGTTGATTTGTTCTGGTTATTTCCCAAAACCCAGATTAACTGATTTTGACCCGAGAAATGCTCGCCATAAACTGTGATAGAATTAAATAAATCACAAGCAAAACACTCATGTTACTGTCCCAGAAGGTTCCGAGGGGAAACGGACCGTGCCAGGGCTGGTTGGGTCTCGGAACCTATCCGTTTGCAAAGCCGAAATCAGCTTTTTCTATATTTATAAACTGGTGAAATAATGTCCGTTCAGTTTTCTAATATTAAAGACATACCGAGTATCTGCGGAGTTATTTGGGGTTTCCAACAGAAATCCTCCATCTCTTTTTCTACAGCTTTAATTTCCAAACTATTAACGGCGAAAAATAAAACATTAATGAAATATTCAGCTGAGATACTGTCCACCTAGCTGCTGCTGTTTTACTTCTGCTGGGTATCACCCTGAGACCAAGCAGCTGTTTCGTCTAATTACCGCCCCCTGTTGGACTGGAAAGAAAAGTTAGATTGGCGGCACAAAACATACACACACTTTTCCTTAAAGTCTTCCTTAGGTAAAATCCGTTCAGTATCATCAAATCAAGCACTTAAAAAACACATTGCGACATTATCATTGGTCTAAAATAAGCCTAATCGATGCTTAGAATAAGTCATAATTTCTGTAACGGTGTAATCAATTGATCAAACACATATTTTTATTCTTATTTTTACCATACGAATTTGTAGTTTAGCTCCAATATTGATTGATGCTGTATGAACATTAAACCACTGCTGTTCCTGACTGACTCAACCGCCTCAACTTGTCAACCTCAATCCAGCTGCAAAAAGCCGCTTAGAGAAATAGATTTTGCTTTTGTTCTTTGCTTATATTACTGTAAAGTGCTTATATTGCAAATTACAAAGTGTATTGTGGTTCTTTGTGTTCAGCTTGAAGCTGTTGGGTCCTCGCCAATAACAAGCCTGGTTACCATAGACTGTAATGTATATCAAAATATCTGAAATTTTCTCCAAAGTCATTGTTATTGAATAGCATTATATCACTACAGGGATTAATAATAAATGATTGTCCAGTGTCATTTAAACCTGTATTATATTATTAATATAATAGTAGGATCTTTAAAACCCACAATGAGATTTTGAGAAAGCTTTATCAGATATTTTGCTCAGGTCCACTTTAAAATCAATCCAGTTAAAAAAAACTACACCACTTAAGACACTTCAAACTGGATTTTTATTTTTCTACATCATCTGCGGAATCTTTTAAACTTGGCTTGGGATTTGTGGAAACTTTTTTTCTGATTCGTGCAACTATAATAAAAGTCCATATTAGTGCTTTTCATCCTCTGGACATTGTTAGAACTGGCCGGTTCAAAAACTGCAACACTTAGGAACTTCAAGCCAGGATTATATGATTCCACACTCATTTCTGCTATTGGTGTGAAGTGGTGTGTATAACATAGATTTGGAGGTTCAAGAAATTGAAGTATTTTAACTGGACCCACTCTAATCTGGTCCATATGCAAAAATAAGCACTAATAGGGATCTTTATTAACGTTTCACAAATCCCAAAGGGACCCAAAGATTCAGCTGATAAATGAGAATATTATCCAGTTTGGAGTGTCTGAGAGCTTTTATTGTTTTGGCTTTTTTAAACAGAGCAGAGGAAAGACACTTAAGGTAGTGAGAAAAGATGTAGTTGTATTCTGAAGCTTCATGTTACACACAGAAGGAGAAAGACAGCAAGGTACATAATAAAGGATCACAGTGGCGCCAACAGGGGGAGCTAGAGAATAGCCGCTGAGATCTCTTTTCTATAAATAAATTGTTACAGTTTTCATCCAACTCTATGCTCCCTGAACACGCCATGTTTGTTTGTTTTAATTAAATAGCAGAATATCTCTGGGGTTGCCATGGAGGATCTGAACAGCCTGATCATCAGAAGCAACATTTTACAGCAGAGTTTTGACCTGAAAAGCTGCAACGAGCAAACATGATGCAGGCTTTGGGTTTGATTCCTGAGGTCAGTTTTGTCAGATGGAGGTTAAAATCCTCAGTTTGCATCATGAGGGAACCGTTTCTTTCAGGTGTTTCCTACCTATCCGCTGTAAGATGATCTGAGGGATCCTGGTGAAATCCAGCAGTCTGCACTGATCATCCATTTGTTCTCGGACCTGATGAATCTTCCTTTGAACTGATTGTTTCTTCAGCAGGATTTACCTGCTCGTTGATAAAATGCTCCGATGATTTTAAGTAGTTTGCTCTAAATGCCTCCAGCTCTAATAGGCGGAAGTGCTGCAGCGCTTTGTTTGGAGCGTGCCTACGCCACGTGACCGCGTGCCGTCATGCGTTGTGTGGTATTTGATGAAAATCCAAATAATCTCCATGTTGCGTTTTTAGAAGGGATCAGGTTTGCTGCTCAGGTTGAAGGTTTTTAAGAAGATGAGATTTTATATTTAGGGACAATTTAGAATAGATCTGTCAGTTTTCTACACAACATGCATCCAGTGATTCATTCACAACATTTATTTATTCACAGCTCATCTAGATACTTCGGTATTATTTTATGTAGGTGAATCTTGGCCTAAACATGTATTTCTTCAGTCCACTGTTGTTATCTGTTTGTATTGTGTGGCAGATACCAAATGTTTATCAGGATGGCAGTGCTGGATGTTCTTGGTGAAATACCAAAGTAAATCTCTCATTTGTAGATCAAATCTTTTATTATGGTGTCAGTTAATATAATATTTGATATTTGTTATTTGAATATATAGATATTATGATATATTTAATATATTTTTGGGAAATAATACATAATTTTAAGATTGTAAGAGGCTTTGGGGAAAACAAGGAATTAATTACATAAAAATAGGGGGGCAGCCCCATTCCCCCCTGTGGACCTGCCCTTTACTAAATGTAGCTTAGATGTCCTGCAGGATGGCAGGGTGCAGGTCGAGTTCTGGACAGGCTGTTTTTATTTAATTTTTTTGGTCTCATGCGATATAAGCTGAGCCTGTTTCATTGTAGACGATAGATTTATGTTAACTCTTATAAAACAGTACTAGTCCTTCAGCTTTTGTCAATTCTTTTGTGAAAAGTTTTTTTCCCCAATTGTCTGATATTCAAAAAAAAAATTTTGAATTAATCATTTTAAAAGTCAGAGGCAGCAGGTAATCAGAACAGCAGAGGAGGCAGTGCTCACATGAATCTGGCCCCATCTGATGAGTTTACAGACAAAAACGAGGAATATTTACAGCAGACTGAGGCTGTTTCCATCATGTTTTTGGTGCCATACTGTGTTATATGAGACTACATGGAATTCAGTTTCATCTCTTAGATTTAAATCATTGAAGCTCAAACTTTAAACAATGAAAAAACATCTGGTTTGATGCTCCTTCAGTTTAAATTAATTGAATAGAGTCACGTTTTACTTTATTAGGTACAGTTTAGTGCTTTTTAGTTTGTTGATGTTGATGACTTGGCAGATAAAAGTTTGTGTTGCTTGAAGCAGTTTCACACCATGTTCATTTTTGTGGGTAAAACATTGTGCCACAATTTTTAAAAGGAACACTTTATACATGAGATACCTGGAAACAACCTCAGTCAAATAAAAGACTTTAAAACTGTCTTTTTCAAGTGTAGGTGAAAATGTGCGTCTGAACGCTGAGGTAAACCATCTGTTGGACTCTTCCATTCTCAGTGACATTAAAATGCAGATTAGCAGACAATTTCCCAACAGGCCAGGTGAGGATTTCTTTGTTTAACTAGATGTAAGCAATCACACATCTACATAAATATCATTTTAAAGCAGCAAGTGTGGGAAGATGGCAGCTTTGGCTGTGCTGGAGGATATCATAGACAGTGGATGTCTGAGGCTGAGTGTTTTCAGAGATCCTACTGACCTGCTAGCACATGATGATGGATGGTCTTAGCTCTCACAGAGAACTCATTTTGGAGATCACCGCAAACGTGGTCCCAGCGTTACAGAGGGAAACCAGGAACCGTTAGTTGCTGTACCAGTTCCATTTATCACTGTGTAGGGGGTTTCCTGCAGCTGAATCATTTCAGGGAGCTGGCTGACAGCTGGTAAAATTTCTCTTCATCACTGAGCCATGCCACCCATGTGAAACATATATAATTCATCTATGCTGTGGCCGAAGAGCCAACATATCCAGGTCCTAGTTTCCCCATGTCGCTGCGGCTGCATGTCACAGATTTCCCTTGATAAATGTCAACCTGAATAACTCTGTCTTCTGTCTGCTCAGGGATATAATGTCACCTATTATTCTACTGATAAACAGTTTTTGGCCAGGGATCCAAATTAACTTTAACATCATTTGCAACCTTTGCTCACCTTTTTGCCATGGTCATTTGGATCTATAGTGGAGGTCTTTAGGGATTAAAGCAACACTACGTAACTTTAGACCAAGTATATTAGCTTCATTAAAATAAATCTTAAATAATTGTTCTGGTTAATATCCAACATTTGCTGTCTATAGATACTCGAAGCTGGCTGCTCTTCTCAAAAATCTCCTGTGTAACTTGAGAGGGTCAGATCTAATACCGAATGTGTCGTGTGACCCAGAGTGTCTCTTTACAGCAGTTTGTGCTCCCCTTAAACACCTGAGCTAATTAAGCTAAAAGTTGTTGTTAGGCAACAAAACAGATGACACTAAACTGATCAGACATATTTTGGTTCTGTGATGTAGGATTTACTCTGGGGCTGAATGTGGCTTTTATAAGTAACTCCATGACTTCTCAATGTACTGCTCCAGACTTGTCTGCTACCAGAGTCTGTAACAGAGGGTGACTTTTACATTTTTGCAACAGTGCAGTGTTGCCAGCTACTTTCATGGGTGCTAGACCTGGAAGTGACTTGTCTAGAGCAGGGTTTATAACCCTGGTCCTCAGGGCCCACTGTCCTACATGTTTTTGGTGTCTCCCTGCCTCCACACACCTGACCCTAATGAGAAGGTGATTAACAGGCTTTTACAGCTTTTGATGGCTGCTTAGGGGTATTGCAGTCACTTGAATCAGCTGTGCTTGAGTAGAGATGCATCTAAAACATGAAGGACACTGGGTCCGTTGGAACAAGGGTAATTAATCCTGGTCTAGGGGGAACCTGCAGAAGCACCAAATAAAAAAAAAAAATAGTATTTTACAAGAAAAGGTTCACATAAAGGATCCTTTCCACTGTTTAAAATAAGTTTCTTGCCACTGCAAAATTTAAGCTTGAAAGCTTTGCACTGTTCTTATGGAGGCACCTTGATTTAAGAAAGGTACACATTTTGCTCTGTCAGTCCACACTCCTCTTTCTGATGGATGACTGCTCTCCATCATCCCAGGGGAATTACCCCTTTGACTAGAACAGGCTGCAATTTAACTCTGAGTCATTCACTGCAGACAAGAATATTTTAACAAAACCATACCTTTTTCTACATACCTTCTAAGTTGTACGGATTTTTCATTGAACCAGTTCCTTAAAGATCCAGGAACTCCTCCACAGAACTGGATCTTACATTATATCTGCTTAATTACAGACACCTTCAGCTTCTGAAAACCTCTTGATAGGAAAGTTTTACCCTCACATGTTCCCACCCCCTGATGATAAAATGAAAGAGAAACAGGAAAGAAATGATTTTAAGTGTTTAATACAGTATGTTTATACATATATCTGTGATATTATACACACAAGAAACACGCAGATCAGTCAGAATGAAACGAAAACAAAGACCAGCAACTGTTCGTGATGGTTTGCTCCGTGTTTCTCTGTAGAAGCTCCTCATGGTTAAATATTGGCTCTCAGTCTTTGGTTGGACTTTTTCTGCTTCCCACTGCCAGACAGGATCCTTAATATGCCCCAAAACAGACTATATACAGCAAAACCTTCAAACCAAGTCAGAAGCATCAAACTATTGGCAAGTGAATCCAACACGAAGCGATCGCTGCGTCTGTGCAAATCTTTACAGTTCATGATTACAATCAAAATCCAAAAGCTGAAATACAATTGTAAGATTATCACTGATTACATCACTTTCTGATTTCGTTTTTCATCGATTAAATTAGTTTGAAAGAGTGAGATTAATGGATAATCAGAGAGAGGATGTCTCAAGATGTGAAGACCACGGATCTGAAAGGCAAGAGACTGAGAAGTTAACAGGAAAACTGGTCCAAAAGTGAGGAAATTTTAAACCAGAACTAGACACTTTGGTTCATTTTCTCCTTTAAGAGCAGCCCTTCCCCCCACCCTACTGCTATACAGGTTTAGTTATTCTACCAAAAATCTGGACTCCGATCTGACATAATTTCCTTTCCGTTAATGATACAGAAACGGTAAAATATCTAGACGATAATTTTTGGTACCCCCTGCTTTTCCCAATAGAATAATAAATAAATAAAAAAATCAGCCATATAGGCTGTTAATACACTATCTGATATTTTAATGGAAAATAATTTGCTTATTTTAAACTTCAAACAATAAAATGCAGCGGGTCCACCAGAAACCACACCACCTGCTGAGGAACCAATATATGAACAGAGGTCTGGAACCTTGGACTAAAAACCATCAATGGAGGACTTGTTGCTCTAGTGATGCTGCTGATGGACGCAGCACTGCTGCAAATTCTGGCTCCAGAATCTCAGCTGGAAATAAAACTACGTCTCAAGGCACTTTGATAACAAAATGATACAGAATTATACTTAACTGAATTAACGTCAACAGTAAATATCAGGTGGATCGGATATATAAATAAACACAAATAAGTTAATTGTTTTAAAGTGTTAAATATTTCCTAAGGAAATTAAGAAAATTGCATCTAGTTGTCAGGTTTGTAGCAATCCTTGCTCGTCCAGAACATCCATGAAGTGAGACAGCATCCTTCTTTTTTTCTAAAGCTTTGGACTCTGGTTTGGTTTGGAGCAGAGAACCTGCGGTTAAGGTGATCAATGGTTCTAAGGCAGCAATCCTTTATGCATCACCCATCGGGGTTATTTTGTTTTCCAGCAGTTTGCAGAAGCCCGGCGGCGTATCAGATCAAACATTTCCTTCATGGTGGACACGCGAATCTCTCATGTTTTCCAGGCATCTTGTAAGTCACCTTTTATCCTAACCATAACCAGTCCTGCACAGTTCTTGAGTTTAGATGTTTGGACCTAGAGTCTTAATCCCTCATGCCTGACATCAATTCTGTCTCTCCATGAAGGGAAGCAGCATTCCTCCTCAGTCAGCGTTGGTGTTCTCCACTGAGTGGCTCCTCATGTGGACATTTAAAGTCCCTCTTTGGATGAAGCTTTTCCCACATGTACCACATGTGAAAGGTCTCTCGCCCGTATGTGTTCTCACATGAGCTTTCAGATCACCTTTACTGATAAAACATTTGCCACACTTGTCGCATAGATAAGGTCTCTCCCCTGTGTGGGTCCTCATGTGGACGTTCAGGGCTGAGTTCTTGGTGAAGCTTTTCCCGCAGGTTTCACAGAAGTGCAGCTTGTCTCGTGTGTGGATTCTGCGGTGTGCTTTCAGAGAGGTATAGTTACTGAACCCTTTCCCACAGGTCTCACAGGGGAAAGGCCTCTCGTCTGCGTGGGTTCCTCTGTGGAAGTTCAGATTCGTGATGACTGTGAAACTTTTACCGCATATTTCGCAGGAATACGGCCTCTCACCTGTGTGGATCCTCATGTGGACGTTCAGACTGACGACTTGTGAGAAGCTTTTTCCACAGGTTTGGCAGGAGAAGGGCCTCTCCCCAGTGTGGGTCCTGATGTGGTTTTTTAGGTGGCCGCTCTGAGTGAAGCCTCTGCCACAGATGGTACAAGCATACGGCCTCACCCCGGAGTGGATCCTCTGGTGGCGATTAAAATGATGCTTCTTCTTAAAGACTTTACCACAAACATCACATTTTACTGATTTATCCACGGCGGAATCACATGGGCCCTCAGACGCAGGACAGCTGCCTTCATCCTGGTCTTGGTTGTCTCTAACAGGAGAAGTCAGGGCGTAAAGTCGCCCAACGTTCGCCTCTCCTCGGCTGAAGTCAGGCTCTGGAATCAGTCTCTCAGGAAAATCAAAGTGTTCTTGCTTTAGGATGAACTGCTCTACCTCCTGACTCCTGCAGAATTCTTCTTCTTCCTCTTTAATCTGCGGAGATTTAACCTCATTTAGCTCCTCTTTAATCTCTATAATGTCCGGCTTCTCCAGATCCTTTTTGTTCTGAAGCGATTCTGAATCGTCAAGTTCCTCTTTAATCGTAGAGTATCTCAGTTCTTCCTGATAATATTTGATTTGTGGAGATTTTATGACATCTTGGTCCTGATTAAACCAGGAATATTCTGTGTTCTTCACATTGTTTGGGTTTTGTAGATGCCACAGATCCTTGCAGTTCTTATGAGGACATGATGATTCTGGTTGCTCCTTGTCTTTATCTGAGCTGGTCCGCTGAAAACAGGCCTGCTGGTCGGTAGGAACTTCCTCTACGTTGCAGAAACCATCATTTAGGGGTTCTGTAGGGATAAGGAATAAAATATGTTATTTCTTTGATGCGTTTCTGGGTCTTTGTGGTTCGGCCTGAACATCCAGCCTACTTCATGTCATCTGATGGAATTCTGTTTTATTTTCCTTCATGTATATTTGAGTCAAGTCTGACTGATTTCAGCCTTAATGAATGATTTGTCTTTCATCTTCTTGCCTCAAAGTTTAAGAAAACATCCACAGGGAATATTTGAAGGATTACAAATGAGCAAAACTTTCAACTGATTTCTTAACTTAAATTGATTTGATAATCAAGGGAGTTTAAAGGCACTCACTAACTCAGAGGCAAACAATGTGTTGAAGTTCTGTAAGAACCTTGACTTGGAAAAGGAGACTGCAGTTTCAGGAACAGAAATTTTAATTGTATTTTCTTTGTAATCATGAATTAACACATTAGCCATTTGACTGACCTGAGGTTAAAAAGATAAAGTTAGATGTCATTGTAAAAATGTGGTTTATGTATTTTTTTTAAGGAGATAGAGTCTGAAAGTATAACTGAACAGTGCTTTTCAAATGGTTACCTTACATTACTTTTGAGTACCTTACATGTGGGTGCAGCTTTTAAAATTAGGGTCAGGACTTAAAAACATTAATTTGATTAGTTAATTAGAAACATTTGAATGTTATTGCAATTATTGTATTTTAGTCCAAGCGGTAACCTTTGTACTCCACGTTTCTTGTACACCTGCATAAGCGGAACACAGCAATTTGTCCACTGGAGATATTCTTAAAAACCACGACTCAACCTGAATACCTTAAATCTGAACGGACATCTAAATGCCTCTGCAGTTGCCATATGTGCTACTGTTTTTGAGAATAACTGTCTTAAAAAGAAAACGTAGCCTCATTAGTAATTGTTCTGACTGTAGTAAATGTTTCATATTAAAAGCAACTGTTAAGCAATGCTGTACTTAGCAGAAGGACTTGTGCTATAATTTATGTTCATGGACTGTTCATAACTCTGTAAAGTGCAGCTTTTCAAAGAAGCTGCATAATATTCCAGGAGTTTCTAAAAAAAAAAAAAAAAACAAAAAAAACAAAATACAACTTTCAAACAATATTTGAATAACCTAAGAAGTTGGATCAAAAACAATAAATGTATGTGTTATGATTATAATTAATTTAGTAATGAAGGGTTTTTTGAATTAAAAAGTTTATTTTGTGTATATGGTTTTTGATTAAAATGTGATCAACTGTATGAACTGGATTCAAAATGTTTAATTGTTTGTCACAACTAGTTAAAATCCTGTATTTTACGCTACTGTTTCTGTTGTTCCTTGTAGCCACTGGCTTTATATAAACTCAAATAATATCCATAAATGTTCCTTTCAACTTAAAATCATTTGACATATTTTACAAATTTCTTTCCATTTCTATTCACAATCAAATAAATCTGAAATAATTCTAGACATAAGAACATGAAGTCCAGCAGAAAGAAAGTTTGTGTTTCTCATTTGTAACACCTGCACAGAATCACACCTGACCTTAATTAATCTCAAGGTTAATTCTGAGTCATTTATGCATGAGGTGAACTGAAGGTTTATTGGGTTTCACTCTTTAGAACCTTTTTGTATTTTAAGGTTTTTCACCTGCTTGGCCTCAACCATTTTCAAAAAGAAAGAAACAAACAAAACAGTCATTAAATTCAATTGAATCTTAAAGCCACCTTGTTCAAACGAGGGAAAATGTAGATTAAACTCCTAAAGCAAGAAACACAACAACACCATGGTTGTGTGCTGATCCTCCCAGATGAACCACCAACTGGTTGTTTGCATCTTTTACTCTGAGAACAATCAATCAATCAAAAATCAATCAAATTTTATTTATATAGCACATTTCAGCATCAAGGCATTTCAAAGTGCTTTACATAATTAAAATAAA
>JAUZNJ010001282.1:0-18764 GCA_034780135.1 Jordanella pulchra
GACAGCCGGACAACAACTTCAGCCGGTCCGTTTGGACTCTTTTTTTTTTTTTTTTTTTCATGTAAACCGTACTTGGCACCACAACAATAACCCAAAGGTTAATATTTTGTTTTTTTCTGGGGATCGTGACCAATTACCGGGTCATTGCTGTGAGGAGAGCTGCTGGAAATGCGGGGAGCACCTTCCTATGTTCAGAGGTGGAGACGCTTTGTGATTCGAAGTATATTTGTAAACAGAAATCATTGTTTCTACAACTACTTTCACGGCTCAGAAAATGCATAAGGTGTAATATAGATCAAGGAAAGGAAAGGCAGACGTCAGCTTTCCACAATTTGTTTCTTAATGTAGGTTTTTTTTTTCTAGTACACACGTGAATTATTTCTTCTTCAGAAATATCTTAAAGAGTTAAAATATTCCAACAAAAATTTCTCACAAACATCTCGAAGGTTATATCTGGAACAACACTGTCCCATCACAGCTGCAGGCAGGGATACAGCCACCTAGTGTTACGTCCGTCTTCAGTACCACCCACTGTCGATGAGCGAGCAATCAGTTCAGCAGTTTGTTGAAAATTATGTCAGCACAGAACCAAGCACCGAGGTTCTAAGGCACGGGCTCCGAACCAGTTCAAAAACCACAGTTCTTCCGATGGAAAAGAGGCAAAAGATGGCTTCTTTGACCCCCCTCCCAAACAGTCTGTCTTCCTTGGGTAGAATATGGATTGCGTTGTCCTTAGACAAGTGTCCTTCAGCCTTCAGGTGTAGGTGGACCGCTGAGTCCAGTCCTGAGGAGTTAGCCCCTCTGTTCTGAGCCACGCACCTGTCCAGAGGTTGCTTTGTCTCTTTAATGTACAGGTCTATGCATTCCTCAGTACACTGAACAGCGAGACACCAGCAACACATGTTATGATAATGTTTTTTTCTTCTGTTTTGTTTCCTCCATGCAGGCCTCTTCTTGTTGTGTTTAAAAAATCGCCTATCTCAGGTAGCAATAGTTCTTCAAGGCTGTCCTGATATGTCCCTGTTCTTCCCTCTGTTGGTGGTGGGAATGGTTTCCGCATGTGCCTGGAGGGTACTGATGACACCTAGTTTGTGTTCCAGTGGGTGGTGAGAGTCAAAACGGAGGTACTGGTCAGTGTGTGTGGGTTTCCTGTAGACTTTTATGTTGAGTTGTCTGTATCCGATTATGTGAACCACACAGTCCAGGAAGGCAAAGCTTTCATCTTTCACATCTTCACGGGTGAACTTGATGTTTCTGTCCACTGCATTGATGAGTTCTGTGAAAGTTCTGATATCCTTGGTCTTTATTTTCACCCACATGTCATCCAAGTATCTAAAACAACGCATCCTAAGTGCATCCTTACAGTGGCAACTGCTTCTGTGTTTGGGACGCAAATAAAAGGAGATGTGCTGTGTCCAATGTCAGGTCCTGTATTCTGTTGGAGAAGTCTTGTGAGTTAGAAATGTGATGTGGTATGTTGCCAACCAAAGGCACAAGGATGGAAGCAAGATTTTTTTGGCAATGTTGTGACAGAGTTGATGCTGCTGATGACGTGCCTGAAGCTCCTTCCTTGTGAATTTTGTTGATCCGGGGAAAAGCATCTCCTGGGTACAGACAATGGTATTTTTGTTTGACGATTGCTTTGTCCTTTTCTAACTGCTGAAGGAAGCTGATGATCTTGTTTTTGTAGCTGCTAGTGAGATCTTTCTTTAGTGATTAATAGGTGGCTGTGTCACTGAGGAGGGCTTCAAGTTTGAGGTGGTAGCTGGTTGTGTTAAGTGCGACTGTGTATCTTCCTTTGTCCACTCGTAGTATGGTGTCCTTGTCTCTTTGGAGGGCTGACAGAGCTTTCCTTTCCAGAATGGTCAGGTAGGAAGGGGAGCCTTTGCACTGAAGAGCACTGCAGTGACCTTCAGCCTGAGTTTTTTAGTAGGGCACTTAGAAATGATCAGTTGTAAGCAATAACAGCTATTTGTGAATATTTGTGCTAATAACTACAACTATTCTTTTTTCTTATGAGTATCAAATGTGTTTAATAACGTTTTATTGAATATGTTGTGTGTAAATTTTGTGAAAAAAACTATTGTCTTGCATGGCAGGTTCTGCATATTTTACTGTCAGTTAAGTGAAATTGCATGAGCTTAAGCAGACAGTGAATGGGCTTGTGGAACTTGGAAGTGGAAACCGGATATGCTTTTGCATCGTTGCCAGTGATGAACAAATCAAGAGATCTTTTTTCCATTTTAATTTAAAAAGTAGAATTTTTTAACTCCTTTTGGGGAATTCCATTTTTTACATTAGTTCTCCAGTTTTTAATTGAAAAAACAAGATAAATACTTAGAGCCTTTAAGCATGAATGAGGTGTTTTTATTGTAAGCACATAATAAGCACAGCACCGAAAATTGGCTTTTCTGGTGCAGCAGTTGGCAGGTGTAAATGTTACTTGAAGTGCCTTTTTCATATCAGTAGGTAGCTTAACATCAGAGATCACAAAAATCACATGTAGTGTTCCCCATCTTTTGGCCCCTCCTATTCAGTATCTACCTGCTCTCCCTACTATTGGATTTTAATAAACAGTAACATAAGTTACCATAACTACACAGGAGACACAGCTGTATATTAAAATTTCACCAGGTCACTATGAACCATTCAAGCACTTATTAGATGTATAAAGGAAGTCAATACATTGATGTGCTTTAGCTGAATCAAAACAAAACTAAACTAATATTTTTTGGACCAAATTAAGAGCATTTAAAAGTTTTCACAAAGTTTCAGTAAATACAACTAGAAACCACCAATCAGGCTCGAAATCTGGACTCAAATCTGAAACTAGAGGAACATAAAAACAGTAACAAAGTTGCCCTTCTATCCCTCAAAAACAGTATTAGAGGACTAATTTCTCAGCAGGATCTTGAAAATCTTAAATAGAACTCATTCCTAGAACAATGTCTACACAGGTCTACCTAAAAAGTCAATCAGTCAACTGCAGTTGATCCCAAATGCCGCTACCCAGATCTCTCAGGTATTCCTGCTTAAGTCTACTCTGCATTCCCATAACCACAACCAAGTGGATTGGCAACTTTTAGTTCTTTTGCTCAACTAATGCACAACTTGTTTAAATCTAAGATTAAAAATGGACTTCAACTGTGCTTTTTCATCAATCATCTTATCATATTTTATTTGTGATCCTGACCTGTAAAGTGAAACAGTGTGTAGCACTGTTGAATTGCAACAGTCCTGGCCTTAGTCCTTGTGCATGGAGTTTGTATGTTCTCTCAGTGCATGCTTGGGTTTTCTCCAGGTACTCAAGCTTCTTTCCACAGTAGAGAAATGTGGCTGTTAGGTTAATTAGCATCTAAAAATTGTTTGTGGGTGCATGGTTTTATGTATCTGTGTTGCTTTGCAACAGATTGGCGACCTGTTCAGGTTGTACCCCAGTTTTTGCCCATAGTCTAAGGGTGAAAATTAATAAATGGATTCATAATCATTTTATTTTAGTTATTCATTTTATAAGTTTTAATTATAAGTATTTATACATTATTTAATGACCTTTATGCTACTATGATGTACTCTTCCTTTGATTTCTCTTTTTCATCTACAGCCCTTTAAGTTGTCTTGCTATTGAAATAAAATTGAATTGCTTTGGATTGAAAGTTTTCTTTTGGTCCAAACTGTAAGTACCAAGCTCCTGAAATCCAAGGTGCAACAGAACCTGAACCCTTTAAGTTTTTCCTGCTTTTTCCTTTCTGTAATAATTATTTTCTGTATAAGATCTGAGTCTGCTTATGCATGTGGGTCAAAGCTTACTACAGCAATGACAAATTCATACAGAGTAAACTACTATTAATTGATAATTAATATTAAATTAAATGAATTTGTAAATAAATAATTACATGTGAGTGGAAAGCACATTTTAACCCTTTAAAGCTAGAACCATGAAATAATTGACAGAAACTTCTGATTTTTTAATATAAGAGTTGTTATTGAATTCTATGAAAAATTATGAAAAAAAGCATAAACTTTGTATAAGTTAAATTTGATCATTATTATGCATAAATGTTGATACATTAGGCATTTCCGTATAATCTTTTATGCATTTTCTCTTCCCTACATATTTCTGATTTATTAAGTCGGGTTCTCAAGAGCGAAAATATCCCACTGATGATGCAGAGGTCTCAAAAATTCAAGTATCAAATATGATACAATTGGCTAATAGGGTTAAGAATGGGTGCCTAATCAATCAATTTCACTCACTTTTTTACTCATTTTTATTCATGGTTGCTTGTAAAGAGAACAACACAAAAAATACAGACTAATCCTTGCTTTGTTCTAAATCAAAATTTTGAGCTAAATAGAACTGCATGAACAGTTGCATTATTTAGAGGTCTGTTATTCATAGCATTTAAGTTCCATTTTTAAAACTACAACAACTACAATTGGAAGTGTAGTCATAAAACATGGAAATTTACTTTAGTAAAGAGGAAATGGATGGAAACATCCCATTTTTCAGAATTTGATTTATTGTCTGCAATGTTTCCTAGCTCCTGTCCTGATCCATGTATCTATCATAGTTTTAAACCAACAAAATGTGTTCAAATTGGACAGAACTTCTTTATTTTCCCTCTGATTTGTTCCGTCATGTCATTTTCAGAATGTTTTGATATATCAAGCCACTTTTGAGAAAGTAAAGAGTTAAAAGGACATTCATTTGTATTAAAATGTAGAGAAAAGGACCTTAGAAGAATAAGACTCCAGTACAGTACGGCTACTGAAAATAGCTATTGAGAACAATTGTTAATTTTCACACTCAGCTACTTTACTCCTCTGCCCGAACTAACAAGGCAGGCATTACTCTGTAAAACGCAGGAAGAACGTTCTTAGTAGGTTTTACGATACCACTTATGTAAGGTTTGCTTTTGCATGTGTTTTAAAATTTGTATTCACTGGATCGGTTTTAACTGCATTCTGTACAATGTGGATCTCATCTAACGAAGTGAATTGTGTCTTTGATATTTCCGTTTTGTAAAATCCTTTGATGTGGAGCTTGCTGTAATTTGGCATTATATTAATGAAACCTGCCTGAATTTAAACTCAGATAACAACTTCACTTGGACTTTTTTTTGCTGGGAAAAGGCAAAATACTTTGGATCAGGCACAGTATTAATAGTGTAACTTTACTGTTGCTTTAGGGCCTTCTAGGGTTCTTTAGTAATTTTAAAATGTATCTCCTGTATCTGGTTTGAATTGAGGGTGGTTTGTATTCAGAACAGAACTGAATATACAGGACTGTTTGGGAGCAGAACAAGGCCATCTCAAAAGGTTGGTCTATTAGATAGAGGGTTCAATGGATAGGTCATCATGCTCACCTGTAAACAGGTCAAAATCTGACAAATATGGGAACCAAGAATGGCAAATTTGAACATGCCCTAAAATTTTATATTAGCAATTACTGTAACTCCCAGCTAATTGGCATCTCATATTTTTGATATATGTTTCACCTTAAAAATTACTGGTAAAACAATTGTATTCAGTGTAAATTTTAGATAAATGCAAACAGTTAGTGTGATAATCAAGATATTGTTTAGAAGTTCATAATAAAATGCTATTTTATTTTGTGGAACCGTTTCCACATTGACAATAGCACTACTCTTATCTTTTTATATCAAAGCATGTTTCAGTTAATCTTAGTAATGATTTTCTGTTGTACCAAATTGTACCGTACATATTATGATTTTTTTTTTATGTATAGAAAGAGACCCAGAGCACTGTAAATTTAAGCATAGTACCCAGTTGCAGCGAGTCAAAAGTGCACCCTTGTGAAGTGGAAATGAGCTTTTCTCTCTCACAATGCAGCAATTTGTTTTCTGTGTCAATACCTTGAAAGCGAGGCAAGCCACTCTGCCCATTTCAAGACTCCAATCGATCCAAAGAACTCTACACAAGTCAAATTGCCTAGGAAACAAGTAACATTCATCACTTGCATTCAGGAGACTCAACGTCTAAAGGCAACTAAAAACTGACTTAAGATGAGCAAATTTTGCAATTTTACCTTAAATGTGGCTGTCTTTCAGTTACCATGCTCTCAAATGTTGTTATTCCGCTGTGCCTTTTGGGAACTGGGTGAGTGCTTGGGAAGATTATGATAAAATTAGGTCACACACACAATGAAACTGCTGCAGTTTGTCATTTGCACTGTGCTGCCATGTCACTGAACCGTAACAAGGTCGGGAAATGCCGCCATGGGACTTTTTAAAAATAATTCAAAAAGGAAACTGATAGCTGCAAAGCGCCCACCTCAGCCCATACCAAGCTGCTTCTTTGCTAATGCTGGGAATGTTGCTGACAAACTGTGGCAATACAGGATAGTGACTTCTCTCGTGTAGTGGAAAGAAATCATGGAAGAAGTTATTAGATTGGGTGCTAATTTAGAACTTGATTCTGCTTAAACTGAGACTTTATCTCACCAGTGCAGCATTTTGGAAGTCAGTGGTGAACATAAAATCACCTTGAGCTGGCAGGTTTTATCTTGGAGGTCTTTATGTTTCAAAGGTAGGATTAAGCAGCTTCTTCGTGCTTATTTTAGTCGTGGAAATACACAGGAGGCCGAAGCTTTAGATTATGAGCATGTGTGTTTTTAGCCAATGTTGTAACTATAAGTGACTGTCCTGTCTGATTAAAAAATGCTTTACATCAGCGGTTTTCAACCTTTTTTGAACAAATGTCCCCTGACCTTTCAATGATTGTTGTAATCCCCCTTTCAAAGCCAATCTGACCATTTTGGAGAACACTGAACATAGCCTCCAAAATGTTTGTTTTGAGACATAAGATAAGCCATGTTTCAATTCAATTCAGTTTGTCTATATAGCGCCAAATCACAACAAATGTCATCTCAAGGTACTTCACAAAGACAATTCATTCAAATCACACAGTCAGATTAGTTAAAAGTTTTCTATATAAGGAAAACCTGCTGATTCCATCGAATCATTGACTCAACAGTAATCCCTCACACTAAGCAAGTATGTAGCAACAGTGGAGAGGAAAAACTCCCTTTTAACAGGAAGAAACCTCAAGCAGAACCAGGCTTAGTGTGAGCAGCCATCTGCCGAGGCCAACTGGGGTTCAAGGAGACAGAAACAGACAGACAGAAAGAAGCAGAGATATAAAAGGTGTCTTCAGCTCCACAGGCGGCCTCGTCAGGAAAGACACAACCAGACATACGAGCTCCAAGCCAGCTACCGTTGTTTGTACTGTACTGTTTGTACAGTACTTAACTAGAGAAATTAGTTAACATGGAAATCTCGTTGTAGTTGTAATGTGACTTAGAGCCCTCATGTTGCTACAAAGATTTCTCTGGAAATTTAAAGATTTGAATGAAAGCAAGAATTACCAACCTATTTCTTTAATGCAAATAGATATTGAAATAATCTCAAATATTTTAGCGAACTAATTATAGAGTGTAATCACATCCATTCAAACTGACCAAGTGGGATTTATTTGCGGTCATAGTTCCTTAGATAATATCAGATACCTTATGAATGTGGGTATCTGCACTGTGGGCAGTGGCTTACACCCAGTCCCCTGTTTCAGCAATCTTGTTGGATGCCCAAAAAGGCATTTGACATGGTGGAAGGGAGTTGTCTAGTAAAAATTTTAGAAGAGTTGGTTTTGGTATTATGTTTGGAAAATGGATTCATGCATTAGACAAGGACCCAGATGTAGTAGTGCAGACTATTGGGGTTATAGTGCTGTTGCTGCTGATATCTAGACTGCACATTGGACATCACTCTCAGACTACAAACAGCAGGCTTGGCTGGGGTCGTATCATGTAGAACTGAGACAGATGGACCAGGGACGTAAACCCCACAAGCTACAGGACAAATCCCACCCCCCTTATCCATTTGGCTGTTAACATATGAATGTTTTATAATGCATTTATGAATGATCATATACTGATCATTTTGCATATAATCTGCCTTTGTAGCTCACTTTTTGAATATACAGACTAATGGCATGTAGTACCTAAGTGCAATGATTCTATGTGATACTGCACTTGCCTTCCTTTGTATTCTCCTATATATTTGGAATATGATAATTGATGAAAATCCAATTACGTATTCCTTTTTTGGTGAAATAACAAGGGTTAGATAAAAAAACAATGCATTTGTTATAAAAACATATTGCCTGTGAAATCATACATTATTTACATCTTGTTTAAGGCTTGAAAAAAAACGTAAGGTACCGGTGGAAAACGGCTATTGTTCCTAGATACTACTTAATCAAAGGAAATACAAACTGTCATGATGTAAAAGAAACAAAGCACCACCTAACTCTCTCATAAAGGTAACCTTGTTTTAAAAACAACTTAGAAAGCTCTGGTGCTGCCTACCTTAGCAGACTGTAGGTGCCTACATTTTACTAACATGCGTTTCCTTGTAGGCCCGGAGAAGCTGGTTGAAACACATCCGGATGGGGCCCGATAAAAAGCAACACTAAAAGGCAACATGTTCAAGGTTTGCTGCAGCCTCGCCTACTCTCTAGCTCTCTAAAGTGTGAATTACTTTCAGGTGTTGGGGTAGAGGAATCTGTTGATAATTGTCAACAGAGGAAATTAGCCTTTTAGATATAGGCAGAAAACACATAAATATACAAAAATCAGACTTTTCTGCACCTACTTTTTACCTCCCCCCTTTCATGCAGCTTTACTGTCTTTTCACCTGCAGCTGACTAATGATGAAGAAATGCCATCAAAGTAACATTTAAAGGGCATTTCTCACATAGAGGATTCAGTGCAAAGATGCACCCCAGGGAGATTTTCTTTTTTCCTTTTTTAATCTGCTCTTAAAGTGGCAGAAGCTTAAAGGTGAAAAACAAA
Organism: Jordanella pulchra; assembly: GCA_034780135.1. NCBI lineage: Eukaryota > Metazoa > Chordata > Actinopteri > Cyprinodontiformes > Cyprinodontidae > Jordanella > Jordanella pulchra. Next base: position 8,873 of record JAUZNJ010001282.1, read on the forward strand.
TCTAGCTTTTACTCTGTCATTATTCTTTTCAATATATTGATGGGTTATACTTTTGATGGGCTGCACAACCTCCTTTATGTGTCAACATAAGCATGTACACATTGGCTACTAAACCTCAGAGGACAAAAAAATGATTAAATATATGGGTATCATCAAAGTTTTTTAAATCAATATATACAAGTTACTTCAGTTAAAGATGTAATGTAATGTGATGTAATAAGAGCGACTTCCCTCTAAAGTCACATCTTTGTAACACAGTTTATTTAACTCACCAACTCCTCTTCAACTTCCTGTTGGGGGTGGCCTTTAGGCTGCACAAGGGGAGACGAATTGATTCTCAGCTGAAGCTACGCAAGTAGCAACCAAATCCCTCCAGAGAAGAATCTAGGCTTACTGGACAGAGTCAGACTACCCTTTCCTATGATCCAGAAGGAGCTGGACACAGAGTGTGCGACCACGTATGGTCAATCATTAATTGATTTTACCCTCGATTTTGAATGACCCATTGTTTAGCTACAACTTCCAGTTCTAAGTTATTATATTCATAATATAATAAGTATAAAATAAAATATAATTATAAAATATCTCAACATAATAAAGTCCAAGATGCTCCAGTCAAATTATTGCAATTAAATGGCTGTTATAGGTCTCCCTTTAACTATTCTGTAACTGCACCAATTTTACTTTGGAACACATTGTAGCTCTAGAAATGGAAGCAAAATAAGAGTACCTAATTATAGGATTGGAAAGAGTTTTATTTTTTTACATTTGAAGAAGATAAATGTCTCATTTTAGTCTCATCTAGCCATATGTGTAGCAGGGTTCAATCAGTGATATAATAATAATTTAGTATCCCCACCATTATGCTTTCTTGTATTTCAGTGTTGGGTAGCAGCTGGGTAATCACACCTATCTGCTGGAGGCATTTTTAATCAACAGCTATATGGAAAGTGCGACAATGAAATCCTGTTAACTCTCTAACCCAGATGGAGACCATCCGGTGTTAATGACCCTGTTCAAGAGCAACATTGTGTTTGTGTGACTACGTTTCTGAATTGTATTTCAAATGTGCAACAACAGTGTCATCCTTTTGTCTCAAGATCATGCAAAATCATGATTTTAAAAACAAGCTTTGAAAAAGTATGCACTCTAAAAATTTCCAGTGCTATGTGGTCTTTTTGTTTTACAAAATTACATAAACTTGGATTTCATTAGTTCTTTGTCAGTAAGTCATTAAATAACATTACACTACAGCTGGCATGAATTTATTGGTTTTTGCCTTTAGAAGCAGCTCTATTTATTTTAAACCCATAATAGTTGGAAGAGTTATCTAGACTTGAAAAGAGATCCTCCAAATCGCAGCTGTGTCAATAATTTATTATGCGTGTTTAGACATCTTAACCAAAACAAATGTTTAAGGTGCAAGAAGCAATAATTTATTATTTTAGATAGAAAAACAAAAAGGTTCTCTTGCAGGTGATTTGCAAAACTGAAGTTCTCTCGGTAACAGCATTGAAATGTTATGGGTGTTTACTTTTTCACTAAACATTTTGCTCTGAAAGAATATACTGTTTTGCTGTGTATTTATCCTTTGCAAAAGTGTGCTTACAGTACAAGGCCTGGGGTGAGAACGGGAGGCGAAAGGGGCATTAAAGCAGAGTTTCAGCTGGAGTGGAGGATAGTGATCCCCAGCTAGATAGCGAGGGTTTGGTGAACACTGGTCAAACATCCTGTAAAAGACAGACAATTAATGTTCTGGACTGATGTTGAGACAACACATTCCCATAGGAGGGAAACAAAGTTTTATTGAATCAGTTTTAATTTATATTAAGCCTGTATGGCAGTGAATGACTATTTTTCATCAAATCTGATTTATGTCTTCTTAGAAAACTTGTTTATTTTGACTTTAAACATACATTCATCGAATGTCCTAAGGATGTTAATTTAATATGTGATATTAAAAAACTTCCAAACAGCATGGAGGTACTACAAAGGGCTCCACTGCCTAACATTATTCTCTCTATCAAAAATATCCAGTATTTTTTAAACCGAGATCAGTATTTAGTAATATAATATGTTGAAATTCCAAATTTCCTTCCCAGCATTCTGTTTTTTAACGGTAAGTAAATATATCTCCAAAGTCTGGTAAACATCAGTTATTTAAAATGTATGGTTTAGGACAAAGATACATGTGTTTTGCATTATTTGAATTATAGGGTAATTTTATCATTGTCTTTAATGGGAGTGTATGTAAACTTTTAAGCACATTGTATGCTGTATTCTTTTTATACCTATAGTCTTTTCCTTTTCTTTTTATTTATTTAGAATATGTTATAACATAAAATTTCACAATTTATATAAAAGCAGTACTTGTGCAAGGAGAGGCCCATGCAGGTTTATTTCAAAGCCTTCACCTTAAATTTACATTCGGAAGCTTAAAGTGCATACAGTAATATAAATATCAATACATAAATATCAGTTAACAATTTATACAACAAATTATAGCTTTTTCTACATTTAAACAACAATAAGTCAAATACACTTTCCAAAATTTCTTAAAACATTTCAATAATGTATTAATGTCAACCTGATGTACAAGTTGCTGTTGTAATTTGCAGCCTCTGTACTGTATCTAATCTTACATTGAGCTCTGGATGTGATTAATTTTGGTAAATGAAAATTACTAGATTGGGGAGGATCATAGCTGTGGACATCTGAATTAGATTTAAAGTATAAAATGAATAAATGTTAGGGTATTGTACCTTGTTGCAATTGTTGATTTATACATAAAAATACAGATATGTAAAATATTGAGATCATAAATATTAAGAATTTTAAGTTTGTAAAATAGACCAAGTGATAGTGTTGAAGTCTTTGAAGGAGTTGCAATTATAAAAAGAAGCTTTTGAAGGAATAATATTTTATTTAAAGTTTATGAACACTGATCTTAACAGAATTAAATGAGGCCTGCACTACTTATGATATATTTCCAGTTTCTTTTCTACCTTTTTGGGTGAGTTGCTATCCCGCTCTTAGAGTACATATGCATTTTCATATTCATATTTTGTTGACTTATTTAAATCTCTTTGTTTCCTTTCTGTTATTGGACTTTCTATCTTGGACATTTTTAGCCCGCACCCTGCTTTCACAACAGTACTATAGAAAGGTCTTTTTTACTCACTCCATTTCTCTTTTTCATATTGGAATTTATTAGATGATCTGAGAAGTCTAACAAATTAGCAAATACAAAAAAATACTTTAAAGTGCTACAAAATCGGTTTTGTAGCACTTTAAAGTCATGTCAAACAAGTGTCAATATGATTTTATTGCTCTAGTGTTTTCTTTTTCCAAGTCAACTGTTTTACAAGTTTGAATTAGTTTTATCATTATATTTATTTTTTAAGAGCTAATAGCACCTCCCTTATTCTACTTCTTAGTAATTATGCTTTTTGACACTGGTCCATCAGATTTCATCATTAATTTCTCTTATTACTTCTTTCATGTAAGAACAAGTCAACAATATATCTATCTTTTAAACATTCTCTGTCTCTCCCCGTTTTCCAGTTTTCTCTCTTCAGCAACCGTTTTACATCTGTATTACTAGACAGAAGGGTACAAAAAATGAATTGGCTGAAGATATGTCGCATAGAAATCTCTGAAGCAGAAATGAGTCATGTTTTAAATGTTTTAAGTACATTCTGGGGCACAATGCACTAAAAAGTCATTTTTAATCAGCACTCATGTCTCTAATCAACAACCTTTAGACTACAACACCATCTTTTAGAATTAACAGTGTCCAATAACTCAAGTCTTGTAATAAACTTCTCTGACTCCCTTTATGAGTTGATAAAGTAGAATGGACTGGATAATGGATGATCACTGTCTGTACATGCAATGGGAGCAAACAAGAATAGCGACTCCCAGTGGGATGTTAAGCTTTATTGCATGCCAAGAATTAATGCTCATATGGTTACAAAGGTTTCAGCTGACATCTTAAGATTTTTTCCTTAGTTTTTATTTGCCTCAAAAAACTGTCATAGCAACAGCAAGATGTTTAAAAAAAGAAAAATATATAAAAGGCTTAGCATTCACTAAGATGGCAAGTAGGATCATCCAAAAGACTTTCAAAGATGCACACAGCTGCAACACATTTCACACAGCACAGTTGTATAAAGGCCAAGTAGCTCGTAGTTTTGCTCTCACCTTACCTGTGCAGCTTTTTGTGCAGTTCCGCATGCAGATGGTGGGTGTGGGGAGGGGTGCAGGAATTTAAAGACGACTGATGCTTCAGGTTGTGGATGTTGTGGTGGGGTACAGATGTTGGTGTGTAGCAACAGCAAAAGCTTTCAGAGGAAGAAGGCGATGGGGGAGATGGTAAGGAGGGGGAGAAAGGAAAAGAAGAAGGTACAGATGCTGAATTATGGATGGCAAGAGGTGAGAGAGTGGAATTCAGCTTCCACTCTTACTCCCCAGATTGCAGAATGAGAATCATTCTCGACATGGATCAAATGGCACAATCCACTGAAGGGCTGGGTTGGTGTGGCGAGTGGAACAGAGGGCATCTGGCAAGTCTGGGAGTCTGAAAACAGGAAAGGTGGAGGGTGTGTGTGTAAAAGATGCCACGACAAACAGAAATGGGTAAGGAGTGTCACTAAAAGTACTGAAAATAAAACCTACCACAGATGAACATACACTTTTGCTCATTATTTACATTATCAAATGTGTTAGGTCAAAGTTATGTCTGCTGAATTAATTTTTGCTCTGACTGTAACTGATGTAACTGGGCTTTATCAAATCATGAAATCAATAGCTGTGATTCTCCATGGGGGCTGCCATTCAATACTGCAACCCTTCGCTCATCTTTCTCTGATCATACAGTCTGTAACTTCAGATAATATTTTTGTTAGAATTTAGAATTATTAAGAAATAGATTTTTTTTTCTAGAGTTGTGTATAAATAACACAAGATAGATTTTTAAAACATGACTGTTGCTATACAGCTATACTATAGCTAAAGGTAACAAAAACAAAGATGTTATTGTAGTATGACATCTGCCAGTAGAATAGAAGAAATACCTACACAGTTTAACGTAAGGCAACTATGAATTCATTCTCAATTCAGTTTATTTTCTACATAGTGCCAAATCACTGCATCTCATCTCAAGGCTTTTTACAAAAACAATTCAATCGGATCATACAGTCAGATTGGTACAGAGATTTTCGATCTAAGGAAAACCAACACACTACATTGAGTCATTGACTTCTCAAGACACACTTCTCCTATATGAACGAGTGGCAACAGTAGATATATGCATTTTGTTGTTGACTGTATAACAATCCCTAACCATGGGCAGGTGTGCAGTGACAATGGAGAGAAAAAATCTCCCTATTATTAAAACATGGTAACAGTGAACTAGCCCCACAGGTGGCCCTATCTAGGAAAGAAAAAGTTAAGCAGATGACCTCTGAACCAGTTTTCATGACAAAAGGTAGAAAGAGGTAGAATGCGGTAAAAGCTAAGCCCATAACTATGTCTAGGAGAGAAACAGGACTAAGAACTAAAAAAAAAATCCATTCTAGGAACCAAAAGTAAACTGCAGAGTGAGAGAAGTGCACTGTTAGGAACATAAGAAACAATCAGATCTCTCAAATAAGATGGGGCTTGGTTTTGTAGAGCTTTGTACTTGAGAAGGAAGATTTTAAATTCTATTCTGGATTTAAAAGAAGGCAATGACGCAAGCTTAAAAAATGATAAATATGACCCATGCCTACCCCCAAAAGCTTTTAGGATAAGGCCGTAAACTGCAGTATGTGGACTTTCTGATAGTAAAAAATTACTATAGTCTAGTCCCAAAGTAACTAATACATGGACTAGTTTCACAGCATCACCCCTGGACAAGATATTTCAAATTTCTGCAATATTCTTGAGATGAAAAACAGACACTCTAGAAACCTGCTTTACATGGGATTCAAATGACAAGGTCCAATCAAAAATAATTCAAAGGTTTTTCTAGATTATCATCCAAGGCCATTTTAATGTTAAATATATTCTAATACATTTTATATATATATATATTATAAATATATAATCTGATATATTTAGCATTTCTTATCCAGTTAAAGTGACTGACTGATCTTTTTTTTTTTTTTTTTAAAGATTATGGGGTCCTGTCACTATGCCTCCTACTGATCATGTGCCATGGCTACTTGGTCAAGGGAATATACTTTTGGCTGACTGGTCAGCACGAATGGCTTACACCTGGGAGTCTAGTGTTTGAATCCTGCCTGGGGCCCCTGTTGTGTACCTTGCCACGTTTGTATTTATAAATCTTTCCAGTTTTTATGTCTTCACAAGATCCCTGTAGTGTATGTATAGTAATAGGTTTATTTTATCAGGGTTTATCGACAAAAAAGCTGAGTTTCGTTAGCATAACAGTAGAAATTAATCCTATGCTGCTTAACAATTCTACCAATTAGTAGATCTTAAAAGATTTATCATTAATATGAGCAAACTGAAATCTGTCAACAAATTTCTTTATTTCCTGTGTTCAACTGTATCAATGTCAGGGTCCTGGGTTTTTGTGTTTTTCTTTTGTGCTTTTTATTTTTATTTTTTGGTCACTAGATGGAGCCAGGGGTTGTGGTTGAAGTGGTGCCATCCACAAGCCTGAGACCAATCTTTTAATCAAAAGGAGTTTAAAAGGAGAAACTGCCGGTATTTCAACACCTGAGTGTTTGCCTCCCATAGTATTCAGAGTCGTTCAGCGTAAGCCTGAATTTTCCCTTTGTTTTCCAAGACCCCATGGTAATCTCTTGTTGTCTTATCTTCTCTCATGGTGTGTTCTCATCCAGAAAAGCTTGGAGAGATTCGAGTGGAGATCTACTTGGATTGTTTCCTTTGTTTCTAAGACACCTTGGAATATAACCACTGGTTGCCACACTGAGTTATCATCTCCTTCAGAACATGGTCATCTCAAGTCAGTCTTATCTGCACAAGCTTCTCAAGCTCCCTTCAGGTACGGTCAGCCTGCTCTCCTCCACCACAGCCAAGCTTCAATCTAAATAAAAACTCTTTCTGGTTGACCTCTTGGAACAAAATCAACTCTGGCTGTTCAAAACATCCCCCTGCAATTCCCTGAGAAGAATCCCCCCCCCTGGACAGACCAAAATAATCAGAAGCAGTAACGCCTTTTTCACCTTTACCTCAGTCTACAAAATTTTGAGCAACCTGAACTCACCATCTCTCTAGTGTTTTTTTTTTTCAGAGTGATGAAACACACACGGTCCCTTTCCTGTTCAAAGTCAAGTTTCAGATTAATTATCATATCCTTCATTAAATCCCTTAAAACTACTTCGCCTCCTGTGGTTTTCTGCATTTGGGCTAGTACTTTAGAACCCAAACATGACAATCGAATGTAGCACTGAGATCAAACAAGACAAGTACAGATACAACTCCATTATCTGAGGCCATGAGAAAAATATTAGTGGCTTTTACCAGTGCTGTTTTAGTTTTATGATGAGCTCTAAAACCTGACTGAAAGTCTTCAAAAAGCTAAGGAAAGGTAAACTTTGTTCATAAACCACCTTTCATAGATACAATTTACAAAGTCTTTTACAAAGTACAACAAATATCTAAACCAAATATCACAAGAAAAAACTTAAAACATCAAAATACTTACATTTAACTAAATAAATAACTTGTCTAATTAAAAGGGTCTTCAGCTGCTTTCTAAAAGATTCAACAGAGTAATTCACAAGGAACGATAGGGGCAATGTTTTTCTCAAGAATTTTAGATAAGAAAGGAAGATTAGAAAGACGTCTGTCATTGACCAAATCGTTTAGATCGAGAGATGGTTTCTGAAGGAAAGGCTTAATTACAGAAACTATAAAAGCCTGAGGTAAATATTTCTGTAAATAATCTAAAATGGATGTGGAAATCAGAGGGAATACTTTGTTCAATAAATTGGGTGGTACTAGATCTAATCATATATAAAGATTCTAAGTCTTAAAGCTCAATTGGATCAAAACTGTCCAAACACAGTTTTGGTTAAACCGTTACCTAATTTGCTGCCACACCTTCCGGAGATGAACCAATTATATATTGAGGTGTGTCAATGATCTTGTTTTCAGTCAGAACAGCATTATTCAATGATGTATTATTCAATGATATTAATTATAACAAATTATATATTTTGATTCAATTGGAAATCCTCATTAATATTTATAATCGAATATGATTAAATACCATTACCTGCAGAACATGGTGCACCTATACTCTGGCATTATTTATCCCATTCTCTCGTCCCTTGAGCTATGCTACTGCCAAAACCGAGGACAACACCAGGCTATCATTTGCACTGCAGAAACAGTTCCTTTAATCAGGAACTGTGCATTTTTTAGAACACACAGGACAGAAAGATGTAGAATATGGTAAAAGCTAAGCCCATAACTAAAAAATTGCGGGTGACAATTGAGGACCCAGAGTTCAGCCAGACAGCGGGGTGCGTTTCAACAGTTTTTAAACTATTCTACTGGGTCAGCGATGGGAAGGAGCAGCAACAACAGGATCTTCTGGAGGGAGATATAGAGGTGAGTGTCCAGCACAGAAAGTCAGAATGTTGATCAGGTTATATAGATGAACTGACCTCAAAGTGTGTTTTAGGAATGCCCAGAATAGGGGTCAGAACTGGGAAACCTGATGGCTGCGAGGAATCCAGAAAGTTATCCAATAACTGAGTCGGAGGCAGAGCAGGGGTCAGAGCCGGGAGATCAAATAACAAAATATGTTCCAGTCCGAGATCCAGAATCAGGGTCGTAATGGGAGCAGAGGTCAGCAACAGGAGAACAGATGTCCGAGAAAGATCCAGTCCGTAATCTAAAATCAGAGTTACTAGGAGGCAGGGGTCAGAACCAGAAAGCACAGAAACAGATCCACATGGAAACAGGCAAAAAAAGGTCTAGAAGGGGAACAGGTCGTAACAGGCAGGCAGGCAGAAAAGATGCTGGAAAATTCTCACCATAGGGCTTAAAATAATCTGGCCCAGACTCTGGTCTGAGCAAGGCTTATAAAGACAGAGGGACAGGTGGAGATGATGAAAGTTGATGAGGAACACAGGAGCAGAGCAGATCGCGATAATTAAGTAATCAGACCAGAGGTGGTGCACAGAATCATGACAAAAGATTGCAGTTTTGTGCCACAAAAAGCACAAAATAGACCTTATGGCTACAGCCACTCTCACTGAGAGGGGAGACAACTGGATCAGTTGTCCCAGGGCAGAGGGGCGGGGCCTGAACCAGCCCACTTCAACTATGACCAAGAACATTTTTTTTTCTCTATAAAAATGTTTTCAGATAAATACAGTTGTATATTAGAGATAGATTAAATATTTTCCAATCATCATTTTCTTCCAATTATCCACTGCAGTATTGGAAGTACTCCCAGCTGCCATTCCTTCGAAATCGTTATGCCGCTGACACGGCTTAAAAAAAGTTTATGAAGCTGCTATATATAAGGCTTGCTGCACTGCAGGTGGCGACAAGAAAATACAGACACTTTCCCCTCCGTTCTGGGTCAGGCAGCGACTCCACCACTTTAACGTCGCAAAGGCTCAGGTTGCCACCTGAGGAATGTTCCTCAAGCCACAGGAACAGCTTAATATCAGTTCCCTCTCAATGACATTCGTATAAATTAAGACTATAAAAGAACCAGCCCTTGTGTCATTGGGCCACAGTGCAGCATTTATTCCAGCATAAAAAGACTTTCATATCCTCAACAGCAGCTTCAGCCCTCCTCCAACCCCTTCTCAATTTCAGCTCCAATTCACAACACATGTCATCTCAAGGCACTTTATAAAGACAATTCAATCAAATCACACAGTCAGATTAGTTAAAA
>JAUZNJ010001293.1:0-18763 GCA_034780135.1 Jordanella pulchra
ATATACAGGAATGTTAGGAATAGATTGTATATGTATTAGAAGGTTTATAATACAAGGTAGATAATGGTACATAAGGGCTATAGATTATATATAGTTTATGTATGTGGTCAGGGGGAACAGGTCGTGGTGTGTGTGTCGGTGGGTGTGTGTGTGTCATTTATAACCGTCATTTACGGCACTTTCTCTTTTACCACCATGTTGGACAGCTGTTTAAACCCAATTTCTCCAAATATAGTTATGTGTGCAAAAATAGTTCAATCCATAGAAAATAAAGCTGAGTTTTTTTTTTATGCCTTGGAAGAGAACCTGTACGAACCTTTGTCCTTTTTCAGTCTTGTTCTTGACAAAGTTGTTATGAAGCCAACTAATGAGGAAGACATGACGATGATCTTGAAAATTAATTGAATCCAGGAATCTGAAAGCAGCCCTCCAAGCAAAAAGTTAAATTTCACCTCTAGTAGAGCTGTTAACAGTAGCGGAGCCAAACAATCTTCCTATGAGTTCACAGCAAGGGACTGAATGTGTACCGAAGGGGGGAGGGTTATTCTACACTGTACCAACTGGAAAAAGAATGAGCACAACATCCATATTTGTCGCTGCTGATAGTCTAAATTTTGAGTCTGCGCCAATAGATATTCACACATATCTATATCTCCATGCTGTCCAAATTAAGCTTATAATGAAAGAAGTTCCAGCTTCAAGTTTCTGGGTATCATCTAACTACTTTTCTAACACCAATCTATGTGTTCTCCCTGTGCATGCTTACACTAGTGTTTGGGAGTGTCAGTTTGATATTCATTGTAGCTACACTTCTCTCATTATATACTTTTAAGTTGCAAGATAGGAAGAGCTGGTGGGATGGTCTTGTACATGCATAGTTCTTCTAAAAGGGACATGGGAGTTTCTCATCTACATTTCTGGAAAATGCATCCATCCATCTTCTCCTGCTGAATCCGTCAGGGTCGTAGTTGGGCTGGTGCCTATCTCAAGCAGACAATGGGTGTAAGGCAGGGGTTTTGGACTGTGGGAGGAAGCCAGAGTACCAGGAGAGAACCCACGCATGCACACGGAAAACATGCAAACTCATGCTTGGATCGAACTCAGAACCTTCTTGCTGCAAGGCAACAGTGCTGACCACTGCACCACCATACAGCCCAAAATACATCCAGTAAACGTTTAATCAATTGGTTCTACATGATATCAATATATACAAACAATTATACATACATCAAAGGGGTTCAGGTGTTAATAATTGTTGAATTCAATGCCCACTTCAGGGATGCCATACATGTTGTGATAGGTGAATATATTTATTATGATCACTTCCCTTCCACCCATCGGATGGTATATAAATGTTGGGAGTTTCAACATATTTATTATCCACCCTGTAGGGATGGTAAATATGTTATTTACTCAAATATTACTCGGACTGTCATATACTGTTTATCAACACACGCCCTACTGGCTGTGTGTTAGAACAATAACTGAAAGTGTGAATCGAGCACAAATCATGGTCAAACAGATAATTCTGCACATATATAGAATAAATTCACCACAACTTCCATTCAAAATATAAGTGTTTATTAACAAATCATTCAGCTTGAAGTCAAACATATTTCAGTTTAACACTCTTGACTACAAACTTGTAAAACTCAACTATAACTAAGCTACTCTGTACAAAGAAGAAGAAAAACATGGTTGAAAATCATAATCAATGAAATTATATCACAGTTTAGCATGGATTTTATGTTTTGGAACCAAAGTTTATCTTGAAGAATTTGGAATGTTATCAAGTTGGCTTTTGGCTAATTTAGAGCAATTGCGATGTTTTCAAACCAATTCACAATGCAAATCCAAGGGTTGAATAAAACATTATTCGGCCAAATAATGTTTTATTAAATGGTTTGCTTAATCAGACATCAACAACCTTTAGTAAATTGATTCTTAACCCTCTTTGAATGAGTTAGCAGTTAGAAGAAATGAGGATTCCATTAAATGACTTTCGGTCATAATTTGGTTATCAAAATGTAATGAGCAAATGGCAGAACACATTAAGCGTTGACGTTATATCAGTGTTTAAACCCTTAGTGAAATAAAGTTTGTTTTAACACATAACAGCTCAAAACGTGCCACTGTAGCATGGTTCACCATGAGGTCCATCTTGTTAGCTTTGTCTTTACTCAACAGTAAACAATAGAGATCTACTGTGGGGGGTGCTGCAGAAGAGGGGCTTCAGCAAATGTCCAGCAACACTGGAGGCACTCTGCACCCTCCATCCAAACACAATTGCTCAAGATGAAACATGGATATTTGTCTTATATGTCCACAATTTTCCATCATGGTTTTATGGCACTACGTGATCTATAAATACAATGAAGACACCTAGATGACTAGCAGAGACACATACCTTCTCCCTGTGAAAATACAAAATCTAGTTCTGAAAAGATCATGAATTCTATATTTATCTTAAGGCTGTTTGTATATTGATATAAGCAATTAATAACTGTCATGGTCATTTTCTTTTTTTTTGGTTTCACTTTGTCATCAATGCTCTAATAATTAAGATATCCAGTTAATTAGAAAGTTCCAGTTGAGTATCACTACTGCCATCCTCTGGTTTAAAGCAGAACTGTTTGTTCTGGAGAAGGTGAATTATGTCAACATGGGAACAACAAATAACCTGGTAGGCAGGGCTACAGGTGTGGCCAGTGATTGGCTGGCCCCCTTTAGCTACGTCCCTGGTTGTTGGGCACTGTGTGTAGACAAAAATAAGATGTGTAACAAGTGATGCCTTTGTCTAACTCTGCTCCAGCTGCTTTGGTGTTATTTGATGTGCAGGAAGGAGCTGGAACTTGAGTGACAGCTACTTACATGGACAATCTTGCACAAGTGGACAGCTGGAGAGCAACACAGACTGATGGTGTGTGAAAAGGATTAATTACTGCTCCTTTAATATTACCCTAAATGGTTCGTTAATAGAGCAGCATGCAAAACAAACCCAAATCATGAATGTGGCGTCACTTTTTTGACAGTGAGTGTTGAGTGTTTTTGCTTATTGCCTATGGCTGGTTTATCCACATATGTTGTTGTTCATGATGAGAAAACATCTTCCCTTTAATCGGGTTGGTTTGATCCACAGTAAAGGCAAAACTGAGCTATATCATGATGTCCTAAAATGTCTGACTATTTCTTTTCTCTATACAGTATGATCAACCGCCTTAGAACCCGGCTCAGATGAATGGAATAGCAGCAGTGACTTACACAGGATCCTTGTCGATGTTGTTTCCTACCGCGATTTGATCAGCAATAGACTGAAAGCTTCAGAGTTGCATAAACATAAAAAAAACAAAGAAAATCTGCTTATGGAGAAAGCATTATTCAAGACTTGCCTGGTTATAGCGTACCCAGAAGGAAATAATGACAGGATTTTCTAACAGTAGAAGATGAATTGTTTAGAATTGCTCTTGTCATAAAACCGCCCACATCTAACACACAGACACAAGCTCAACACAAATTCACATTCTGGTCACTCCTCTGTGTCCCCAGCTCACGGCCATCTGTCCAGGGTTAGGACGGTGTTAAAGACCAAGATGTCCTTGCTTCTTGTGCAATCACTTCCTCCTATGTCGGACTTTACTGCAACTTCTTCGTTCCTCCCACTTGGTTTCTTTCCATCCCTCTCTATCCATTGCATTAATGAAGTTACTTCTTTTCACTCTCTTCTTCTCTGCTGTAGGCCTCTCTACTCTATCATGGCTCATTCTGCCATGGGCACACAGAGGTTAGGAAAAGACAGAGAGAGTGATTGAACTTTTACAACTTTCCAGGAAATCTCATTGCCAAGGCCTCGTCATTGTGACAGCTTTTATTGCCTTCTACCAGGAACCTTCGGATAGGGGGGCTAACTTCATCTTCCCAGACTCACATATTAGAACATCTCTGTCCATTTGTACAACATGTATTTCGACGGCCAAACATGCAAGGGAAAGGCCCTATGCCAATAGTAAACATGGGTCAGACATAAACACAACGTTCATACAAAGCTCAGAGAGCTTTACCTCAGAGTGGATGTTGTCGAGATGAAAGAGATACGAAAACAGAGAGAGAGTGGAAGGTAGGGCCGTGCAGTAAAGTGTGTGCTCATGTGGACATCTTTCACTGCGACCCTAAAGAATTAAAATGGTGGAGAGCGGAGAAAAAAGAGAACTCGGATAGCGATAAAGCTGATGGGGAGAAAAGGAAGGAGGAGGGGCATCCAAATTAAAATGTTAGCAGAATAAAGTGACAGTAGAATCTCCTGTCTTTAACATGGTCTTGGTGTGATTTATTCATATTTCTTCTATGTTTATTGCATAGTTTACTGTGGTGTGTGTAGACTTATGATGTTTTACAAATAGATACAACAAGCTGACTTCTTATAACCATCTTACTATGTTTCCCATCGACACATAGAAAAAACATTGCTGTTAATACTGATATACTACGTTAAGAAATAAACGTAGCCTTATATCTAGTATTTCATATTGTTTTATTCAAATGATATTTGGTGCTACCTGGGATTTAGAAACACTATAAAAATGGTGTAAAGATTGATAAATTAGCTTTGAGAATATTTCTAAAACCATCTGAAACCAGCACAGAAAAGTTGGTCTTAGTAACTATATGTTTTCCTACATCTTTACAAAACACCCATACATTTGTGATTGAAATATAAATTAAATATAAATTTTCACTGACATCAATTCATTTTCTACCCTTTTTACAGCCTAACCATGGCACTTACCCTACCTAACCATTACTGGTACATACCTCACCTAAACTCACCCCGACCTAAATCACACTTTAGTCCTAAACCTAAGACAGCGAAGTGGGGACCAGTGAAAGGTCACCACTTTACACCAAAGTGCTCACTTTACTTGGAACAAGCACCAAGCATGCTCATATGCTCACATACACACGCACAATCCAGTTTCTCTATGCTTGTGATGACTTTCCATTGACTTCCATTCATTTCTAACCCATTTCTACAACCTAACTGTGACCCTTACCCTAAACCTAACCATTACGGGTTTGTACCTCACCCTAACCCCAACCTAAACTCATTGCACACCTTAGTCTTAAATCAAACATGTAACCCAGAATTCGTACTGATTTGGGATCAGAGACTGTACCCCATCATGTACTATGATTTATGGAAAATGATCCCTTAAAATGTAAGAAATACCCCCAAACACACATACATACACATTTTTGCCCACCTAAAGAGTACAAATCACTTATACATCCTCAAGTTTAGGCAGCATGGATTCTGAGCACCAAGATGCAGAAAGTGGTCAGTGGGGGCGTTAAACACTTTGCTTCTAGATTTTATTACCAAAAGCCCTGTCTAGGCACATCATGCCTGCAAGGACAGAAGTGAATTTACAGACAGATGCTCCATGTGACATGAATAACACAGAATTAATGAAGCAAATAATCACTGTTTATAACAGCCATGAAATTATGCTGCTCTGAGTTCTTTTTTGAACATTCATCGCAAAACTGTACACATCTTCCCTCTTCTGCTCAGGTGTGACTCACTGGAGACCCGTGGCCTGTTTATTTGAGTAGCAGATGGTAATTTTACATCTGCACAGAAGCCAACATGTTTCTGATTATGTCCGACTCTGAAGAGTTCCAGTTACTTCTCAGCTTGATGCACATTACTTGAATCGAATGGTAGCTCCTCTTCTTACAGCATATGACAGGATATCAATCCCCTGTTGGCCAGTGCGTTTCTCCACACTCTTCCTTATAGTTCAGAATAGTCAAGTGAATGCTCCATAATGTACTTGCCCTCAACTGACAGGGTCATTTGATTTAAGCAAATGAGGGAATAAACCTGCTGAAGCCAGAAACCCAAGTTAGGATGCAGCAGCATAGCACATGAGGAAAATAAATGTTGAAAATCTACAGCACTAAAAACATATTCACTTTTAGGCGGCAAAATTTGTTCTGCATATGTATGGTAGGTGTTACTTTACATAAAACCATGAAAAGTCAGAATTAAAATTTAAAAGTTAAAAATACTCCTAAGTGTGAAGGATTTACTCCCATCTGGTGGTGTGCTAAATTAATTACTATTACCTGAGAAGTAGGATGATCTACCGTCATCGTTGCATCTTTTATACTCCTCCATCGACAACACTGGTTGATATACAGGTAAAAAATATAAGGCTGACAACTGTGTCCCCTTTTAGCTACTGTTTTCAAAGATGCAAATGGAAAATGTTGTTTTCTATTGGGTGCTATGTATTTATAAACAACTAATTCCAAGCTATGACAATGCTTTCATTACTGGTGTGATTTTAATTAGAAAATTTATATGTATTTTGTTGAGTGAATGGAATGTTGGTTTTTTTTGGACAAACAAATTAGAAAAAAGGGGAAAAAAGCCAACATAAACAAAAGTTTGAAAGAACAAAAAAATTATGATAATACAACATTAAAAGTTATAACATCAACAAACAGGAATACTTGATTTTTGCTAACAAAAGCAAAATTAGTCGCTGGTTCTTGCCCTTTAAATAAATGATTTTCTAATGTTCTAAGCCAGTAGTGTCAACAGGACAATGAATGAACCAATTTTAATTAATATGTAAAAAGGTGATATATTAGTTTTTATTAGTTTATGAAAGAGGAAAAATCTGTTGAGTCTATTTTGTCAGATGGGGCTGGAGAACATTACTAAAGAATAACCTCATTAAGGTGGAACATTTCCTCAAAGCTGAGCTAAAACCTACTGAGAAAAACAGGACAAACAGAGACACAAAGCACAGGTTTGTCAGTATGGTTGGAATGATGCTTGGATTAGGAGCACTGTTCTCTCCATGGAAGGTGGAAAGTACATAGGACCCACAGTATAGGATTAAGTATTAGAGAGTGATTGATTTCTTCCTTCTTAAACCCCTTAGAATGAGGCTGAGGTTTACAACAAAGCAAGTTCAGTGATCTGTAGTATGTTGTTATGGAGCAGAGTCCTAATAAAATGTGCCATCATATACCAGTGTCCAAGCAGAACAAAGCCCCAAACCCACATCGAGACATATGTTTGTGACTAAGATTCTTTGTCTTTCAGACTGATTGGAATTTTTGGTTCTGTCATTCTCATCTTCTCATCCAGATAATCATTTTATTGCTTTTCAGTTTTTAGTCTTCAGGCTCAATCTTCGCCACTGTCTCTGAGGTAAAGGTAATTGGGCTTGGCCATGAGATCTGGACTCCATGGTGCTCCTGCTCTCTCTTAGTGCTCTCTTCATGTCCTCCAGTCCCAACTATGTCTTCAAGTCCAAAAATATACACTTACTGCCAGATTTCCTTAGGATATGTCTGTTGTTTTCACTCTGACCATCTTTTTCCACTTGTCTCCTTCATTAGAAATAAAAAAGTTAAATTGTTCATAGCTAAAGCAGAAAATTATCATGCCTTGATGAAAGACTAGAAATGCAAACATTTTTCCTGCAAATGTACGAGTAAAATGTTTCCATTAAAATTTAAGTGATCCAGAACGTTTACAGACGTTTCAAGGTTTTGATGACATTTAATTTGATTTTTAAGTTATAACGAGGATTTAGACTATTTGCACATATTTTAGACCCTATGATGTATTTATGATGTAGATGATGATTGGGTTCACCTTCATCAGACCCATAAAGTGTTTTTAGAGGACTTAGTTTGTCCCTTCAACACTGCAGGAATCACCTCAAAAGTTACCCTTGCTGAAATGATAAAAAAGAAATAATTTCCTCTCACTGCTTTGGTTATTTTCTGGATGTTCTTCCTCTAAGCCTTCAAATATCATGATTTTAAACATTACCGCCACCTAGAGAAAGGTTGTAGGTGTTTAATTTTGTCATAACTCCCAAGAATATGTGGACTCATTTTGTTTAACAAGCCAAAAACGGCAACAATAAAGAAATAACAATAAGGAAAGAAATAAAGATTATGGAATCATATCTGAAAATGTTAATCTGATACTCAGTCAGTTACATTGTGTTATGGGGTTTTTTGTCCAGAGGACCTCATTATTTTCTTTATTTGAATATAATTAAATAAGAAATAGAAGCAAAGAAAAAAAGAAATAAAAATAAATTGTGAGCAGTGCCACAGATTGCCCTAAAAGTCTTGTTCAAACACAGTTTCCTCCATTCTTCTTCAAGTTTGCTACTTTTGTAATTTTCTTACATTTCCTAGAAGGTAAAGAGAACTGGTCCTAAATGATAAAATGAAGTGTGACTTCTCACATAATTAACACATAAGTTGTAAAGTCAACCCTAAGCATGTCCTGGAGTCCCAGTAGTGAGTTTTTGTGTATTTAAATGGTCAGTGAAGGGGTTTCATATTAAATTATGCTGCATTTCTTACAAGTATGCATTTCAATAATGTTGTGAGTGATCAGAAATTGAAGTGCTGGTAAAATTTGTTGACCTACACAGCAGGCAACCGCCTGGCTTCATCCTACCTAACAAATACACATGTTGTTTGTTAAAGTAGGGGTGACGGGTTTGCCCTGTCTTCAGAGCCATATTACTGTAGACCTTATCTCCAGGTCTGAAGATAGTCTACAGTCCCAAAAGCACTAGAGGCCCACATCACCATATCTCTCTCTCTCTGTCTCTCTGTCTCTGTCTCTGTCTCTGTCTCTGTCTCTGTCTCTCTCTCTCTCTCTCTCTCTCTCTCTCTCTCTCTCTCTCTCTCTCTCTCTCTCTCTCTCTCTCTCTCTCTCTCTCCCTCTCTTTGTTTTCCTGTGTATATAGGTATTTTGGGACATTGTTTTAATTAGGGATCAAAGTTGAAAAGGTTTCACAGCAGAGCAAGGCAGCCGAATGGCTGCCAGACACAGCTCAGATGACTGACCATCAGCTTGAAATCTGGATGATGAACTGTTCTGTTCCCCAGCCAACTAAACTCCAACATACACAGCAGACTGATGGAGCTCTGAATTCACAATGGACTTATTAGAGAGGAGACTTGTGGGTGATCATGAGCCCCAACCAAGCCAGGTCTAGTTTTCACTTGGGACACTTCATTATCCACACTTGGAAGAGGAAGGGGAGTAGATCTCATCCTATGGTTCATGTCAGAAATATTTGCCATGCAGCATAAAGCCACTGTTAAAGGTAGGAGATTTTTACCTGCACCCTGTATTAAGTCCTTTCCATTTGTCCAAGTGACCCGAATTGAGTCTTTCAAGGACATAAACAGTGCTTACAATGTATATTAAACATAAAGTCCAAATCTTCAACAGGATCCTCTATGGAAAAAGATAGGAGAAATATTTTTTAGCATATTTCAGGACCTATCACAACACCTTTGGCGGTTTTGGACTTTTTATCAACTATAATTGATTTAATGCTTATTTAGATGCATCAAATATTATTTGACAGCTTTACTGGGTGGGAATCGGTTTTATTAACTAGAGTTTCATTTATAGGCCTGGAAATAGACCAATTCCCAACAGGTGATGGTAGTAACTAGAGTTACTTTAAGAAAGAAATTCTACCTTTAGGAGCAACTGTACTGCACTTTTTACTTATGCAATATTGTTGTTAGCGTATCACTGCTCCATTCACCATATAACACCATATAAGACTTGAAGCTGAAAAATTAAATTGGGGAAAAAAGCTTTCTGCTTCTCATATATATTACTTTGGAATAACATTATTTCTTTGTCATTTTTTACTTTATTTTTTTGGTTCGAGATTCTTTTTTTTAAATCCCAAAATTTGCAAATATTACTGTCTGATTCTATCATTTTAAACATTAAATCAGACATAAGAAACCAATGGTTGGGTCATTTTTACTTTTACCTGAGTCAACAAATTTTAAAGCAGCACTACTTTTGTAGTAAAAAAAATCTGCCAACATATAGCACTTATTTGCTTATAAATTTTAATAGATATTCCTTGTTAAAGATGATTTTAATATTATATTTTAAATGAATTTTATAAAGCTTTGCTTTCTTTACACTTTTTAAAACTGTTTTTTACAGTGTTTAAATAATAAACGGATGCCATGTGGTACCTTCTACTGCCAAAAATATTCACCTTCACATCAAACCTTCGCTTATACATAATATAAGAATATAATTTAATAATATATAATATAAAAATAATATAATATAATATAATAATATAAGAAGTCACATCTGATTATCAATGATGTCACTCCACTCTTTGTTGCATAAACAGCTTCTCAGGAAGGCCGTCCACAGGGTTTAGCACCTTTTTTTTAAATTTAGGACCATCGTAAAGCACATTTTGATTTCATAGACTGATATCACAGCCCAGCTTTCAGTTTCTGCTCGAATCTATCCCAAAGATGTTCTTTTAGTCAGGAAGAATGTTGGAAACGATACTATCCCCACCCCTGGTCCGTCATTTCACATTGCCAACCACTTTGTGGCTGAGTGGCTCTCATTCCCAGTTGCTTCCACTTTGTAATAACACCAATAACATTTGAATGAGCAATGATGGCTCCCAGCTGGACTTGATGCAAAGACAGGATCCAATCAAAGTACCTGGATGGAATCATTAAAGTTTATAAAAACAGTCTGCATGCTGAGGTGCTGTCTTTTATACACCACAGAAATTATAACAACATCAGGTTTCATTTATTTGGATGGGTGAGCAAGAGTATGAGGAAAAATACACACCTTTAGCTTTACAAAACACTAGAGAGGGGCGGTTTCAATTATGAACAAATATTAATAGGAGTTTAAAATTACATACAGCTCAAGAGATATAAGACGATCCTCAGCACAGATGAACAAAACAAGATTACATTTTTCTAATATTACAAACGTCTCTTTCTCTTTTTTTGCAACAGAATAAACTTTTAAACTGTTTATACTGTCTATTCATGAGTAACTGCATTTTGGGTTTCCATCTGTTAGCAATAATAATTACCATTACATAAGAGAATTTTTGAAAAATTCATTATGTGTCATGAATCTCTTTCTAAAATTAATGACTCAGAATTACACTGTTGATGACATTATAAACTTAGATGCTCATATTTATGGTCTAGTTAAGCCTGGACTGTCATATGCTTCATCAAAAAGATTAAACAGCATTCTTTAAAAAATGCTAAACACAGACATATAGACAAAGGTTTCCAAACCAATCAGTGTTTGGGACTGGAACAGTAACTCTCACATCACAAAGAAGACCTCTGGATGGACAGATGTCCATTCAGACAGTTTGGTGTGAAGTTGATGTAGATTGAATAACAAAATTAGAAAATATCTCATGTCTCAGCGGGTCATCCAGGAGGAGAGAATCCTGAACAGTCAACGACTGGATGTAATCGTCAGCTGATTTTCCTTTGATCAAAAGCTGGATGATCTGATCAAATAAACTAAAATAATTTGAGTTTAAACAACAATTGACCCAAAATGTGTGTGTGTGGTGTGTGTGCGTGTGTGTGTGTGTGGGGGGGGGTCGTTTCATAAAAGCTGCTTGTTTAAAAAACTGTTGTATCAACGCATTTCTGTGGAAGGTTAAGTGCAAGGAAAAGGGTGGCAGTAAAAGGTGAATCAGGAACAGCAGTAAGAGCAGCATTGAGAGAATTGTGAAAAAATATCTATTCAAGAATATGGGTGAAAATGATATAGAGTGGGCAGGATCCAGGTCGCTTAAATTCTGATGGGAACCTTTCACAGCTATGCTGCTTGAACTATGTAGCAGCTAACTCTAAGCATGTTGTCATATTGTCACACTACTTAAAAATAATTTGGGTAATTTACCATTTTTTTTGTTTTTTTAACCTAAAATGTTTCCAGGCCAATGATTTAAGTTTTTATAAATCAACATTTTCCAAACAAAGTGGTTAATACTATTCAAAACAACTTAATATTTTTGACATTATTTGTCAAAATGCCATCTCAGATACTCCTGTCCATCTTCACTATAAAGCTGCCATTATTGCAATGCTCAGAAAGCCTTTCCTTTTTTATCGTTTTAACTAAACATGTTTGAAGTCATTTTCTTTTCTCCAAGAAAAACCCATCCAGTGTTGAAAATTTCCCATTAAACCTGAAGCAGTTGAGGGCTGGGTTATTACAGTACGCTGAATATCGGGGGAATTGAAGTTGTAATTACACTCCATGATAAGTCTTTAGAAAGAAAAACAAAAATTTACAGATCACTTTTATTCTAAGTCCGTGTGTGTGTGTTGGGGGAGGGGGTTGAGGAAAGATGGGGGAGGGTTTTAAATTTGGAGAATGTTGTTCATAACATTATCCACTCAACTGAAAAGGCCAAATTACATTTATTTTCTAATATAGCTAAACCTACCAGAACTAAGTTTAAATGTATTTAATAAAAAAAAAAGAAAAGAAAAAATGAAACAAACACGTATGTGAGCATGGTGTAATAGTATGCATGAACTTCCCGCCTCCTTATATGCGATATGAGTTTGGCTGTGAAAGTGAGGCATTTGATTTGACTCCTGATAAATCTTCCTCCGGTGCTGCATCAGAATGTATTACTGAGCCAACAGCCGGGGCCAAATCCATTTTTATCTGAGTGCAATTGATGTCACTCCAACTTCTCACAGAAGTACCTCCACTAAGGCTCCAGATATGTGGTTTCCCTCTTTGTATTTGCACATACTGTAGGAATCAGTGTCTTTGAGAGCCATTTAATGTGTGTGTGTCTGTGGAAGAGTGTTTATGAGGTGGAAGGGGAATCGATTTCCTCGGGATGGCTTCGGGAAGGGACAGGTCTCACCGCTGCTCACAGCTGTCTGCAGAGAAATAATTGTGCTATATGGCGACATGCAGACACACAGATTTTGTTCTGACAGTCGTTTTAGCACAGCTTGACCTTAATTTCGTGAGCGTACCAAAAGAGACAGAGAATCCCGTATTTGACGAGGCAACCTGTTCGTGCCTGAGCGTTTCACACACCCCACCGCCATCCAGAGGCAATTGTCGCCTCTGATAACATCATCACTGCTTTTAAAACAGCCTGTCAAACATTATGTCATGTTGTGCTGCTTACTGATGGCTAAAAGATGGTAATTCATCAATTGGAATGTCCTCATACTGGATTGTTCACATCTGGAATAGTAAAAGCAAAATGAATCTGAACATATTTAAACAGAGTATCATCTATTACACCTTCTTTTTTTAGTTAGTATTTTCGAACTACTATATGTGGTTTCATCTCTCCATAACTTTGCAGGCCCCTGTTTTGGCTCCCTGTGGATTTTTATAAATCTAAAATTCTTGTGAGCTCTTGTATGGAGTCCCTTACACTGGATATTTTCAGCTTCCATTTTCTAGGGTTTTAAGGGGAGAAATTGTATGAGAAAGAGGGAGAGAGAGCCCCGTCACAGTGTTGTGATGTAACCAAAAAATAAAAAAAGAGAGTTTTTAGAGGCTGCATGAAGAAGGCTTTCATTTCCCATTATAAGAGATAAAGTGTAGGAAATCCCTGTGATTTCTAGCAGGCTAAAAAAGCAGCTCTTGGTTTATAATTTTGCTCTGGACCCTTCTCTCTTCCTAAAATTAACAAGCTTACTAAATGAGAATGTGTAAAAGAGTAATACTTTTTTTCTTAGAAAATAAATGTGTTTAAATGATTTCTGTTTTATAACTCATCTGTGCAGGAAATGGGATGCTATGTTACTTCTGGTAGCTAACTTTTTCAGCTTTGGATTGATATATAAATGCACAATCTACAGAAATACACAACTAAATGCACATAAACACAGTGAAATTATATTTTGCTCTGGGCATGTCTGATGATGACGTCAGAAAAGCAATTTACCAAAGAGAATGTAAAATGTGTCTAATTCACTCAGAAAAGTCATTAAAGATTTTTTTGAAAGATGCAGTTTAGCATTCTTTCTGTACTGCAAGGACTTTATTTATGACACCCTGGATAAAAATATCTTCTTCCACGTGCAGAAATGAGCCGATGGCACAGATCGGGTGGTGACATTGGCCAATACAAGCTAGCACAGGGTTGGCTACACAAGGAGATTAAAGTCTTATCATGTGTTGGTGGTTGCTAGAATCTAAGCAGTTCAGTTCTTTTTATTTATTTATATATTTTCTTAAAGTATCAGTATTTTACACATTCTTGGTGCTACTTCTATACAACCAGAACAGCTGTAATTACATGTAAATAAACAAGTGGACGAAAACTATCATCGAAACCTATGCAGTGCCCACTCAGTGTTATTGTTAAAAAATTCTCTGCTATTTAAAAAAAAGTATTTAAGCTTCCCAAACCAAAAAGTTATTTTCGCTAAATTTTCCCACTGTGGGAAAATGAAGGATTTCTATTCTATTCTATTCTATTCTATTCTATTCTATTCTATTCTATTCTATTCTATTCTATTCTATCACTGATGTATTTTGCAAAGATAAATATCATTAAATGATTTACTTTAACAGCCCTGTCAAAAAAATATAAGAAATAGTAGTGGGTGTTCTTGGTGTGTGTGTCTGACTCAACATGTGTGTGTGTGTGTGTGTATGCGTGTGTTTGCGGATCCCAGCTGGGAATGTTGTGCTCTTAGTTTGAAGTATGAATTGAATGTTATGAGGGTGATGTTCACTGAGCTGAAAATTAATATTTGGATGGGTGTAATAGAAAGAAATAACCGTCTGCGTAGTGGTAATACAAGAAAATCCCATGGTTCATACAAGCCCCCCTCCCACACACACACACACACTAATAGTCATTTTCACAGCAATAAAATTTCAACATGATGAAATTGCTGCTATATCTGCAGCTGTACTAAAGCTCACACAGAGTAAATAGTGTAAAAAAAAATATAGACACTATATTTTTAACCTGTAGATTAGGTTTTCTGTACAGTGACAGCCACTGCTTCCCCTGTAATACCCACTTCCACTCATTGTGTCAACTCACCCGACAGAGTGCATCAACATACACAGCTTTTAGCCTCAGACAACCATTTGAGTGGATTTTCAGTCCAGACATGGGTGGGCTGTCCATCTAATAGCTTTTCTGCCTTCCCTTATGTGCCACATAAGGACTGAAGAAACATCACGGGTCTGAAAAAGCAATAACCTCCCTTAGCCTCGCCCAAATGATCTCAAATACTGGCTCTGCAGCAGACAGTAGAGACATCTAATGAAAAAACAAGGCAGGAAATAGCTGTCTCTTTAAAACAAAGCTATAAAACAGAATGGTGTCCTTTGAAAACTCAGTTTGACCTATATTGATTGAAAATATGGAAATCTGCAGGATTTTAGATTTGTGTAAAAGAAAGGCACTTGAAAGAGTGTCATACCGGGACTATTCTCTAGTTTCAAAACTCTTAACCGTCATAGGAGTGAGGGTCCGTTAAAAACATTTAGGAGTGAGTCCTCTGGTTCCAAACCAAAGTTAACAAGTTCAATTACTAGCATAACTACCACAATTATTAGCTACCAAAACAGCTATGAAGGTTGTCATTTTAAGCAGCTCACATACTGATCTTTAAATTGACACGTGGTGACCCTTAAAGGGTTTATACCATTGTTTCTAAGCCTTCCAAAGTCAACTATAGTCAAATAAATGATGAAATAATACCTTTAGCAATACATGGGTATTATGTTTCTATTATTTATAGTTATTTTCTTACAACTCAGAAGAAAAACACTTGTTTTCAAAGCAAAGCAGCCTCTAGGTGCTGCCCACTTCATGATGTTGCCCAATAACATCCATGGTGATCAGATCTTCAAAAAATAATGTGGGGAACTGGGTTCCTTATGAGGGACAATGTAGGACACATGTAGATTTTTAGCTGTGTGCTTTTGTGACACACCTTTATAGATTATCTTTACATTGTGTTCCCGTCAAATTGGTTTGAAAAATTAGATATTAGATATCAGTTAAAAAAGGTAGATTGCTGCCCTGTTAATGTTAACGACAGAAAAAGCCACCCAGTGTTAAGCTTAAAGCGGAATAATTGTTTCAATTCACTCATAGTTTACACTTCCAGCACCGAGCAGTAAGGCTGGGAAATTCCAGGATGGCAGTTAAAACAGATAACCTCCAACTGTTTGATGTAATATCTTTGCAAAAACTGTAAAACATTATTGTTTTGTATCCACACATGCACATTTAGGAAAAGACCAATGATTGTGATAACTACAATTTAAAACACACTTTTTCTTTGCACAGGTAGTTGGTCTCTTAACATCGCCATATTAAGAAGAATAAACACTCGATGACCGACGTTAACAGCCCCTGTAAAGCATAAAGCATCCAAAACAGGAGCTACCATTTTCTCAATGCATTCCAAACTTTATCTTTTTGGCTGGTTTTTAGTTTCTCACTGTAGTTTGCTGCATTGATCCCCTTTTTTCCCTTACCTTAAATTGCTCAAAATACAAGGTAGACCCAGCAGTAAGCCACTCAAGACATCTCTATCTTATCGATGGAGTACTTAAGGTACTAATGTCTCAGGAAGAAAAAACGAACAAAAAAAAACTTTAGGTATTTCAGTTGTTCTAAATGTTGCCAACTTGCTGACTTTGTTGCTATATTTAGCAACTTTTCAAACCCTTCTAGGAACTATTTAACAAAAAAACAACTAGCAACAAATCTAGCTACTTTTTTCTTTGTTGGACTACTGGCAACAATGTGAAAGTGTTGATCACTCTGAGTTTACTGCCTTCAGGGAGCAGTGAGTGCCGCTGCACGCACCTCCCTCCTCCAAAGCACTGACAGGCAGCCAGACTCGGCGGCAAACCATAACCTTCATTCAGAGAGAGAAGACAACTGTTTTATACTCTTCCACTACATTTTAACTCCTCTACAATTGAAAAGCTGAACGTAAATGTAATATTTAATGAAAGATTTTTCCAAGTTTTTTTTTGTAGGAAAAGTAGTTCTAAAATAGACCCTCATTATATTTAATTAATCTAGAGCAGGGTTGTCAAACTGGTTCCAGAAAGGGCTGTGTGGCTGCTGTTTTTTTTTTTCCCATCTTTTTTTCGTTTCTAGTAGAGACTTTAAATTGGCTTAAGATTGAAAAAAAATATGATTTTTCCTCTTCTCTAGAGTGACATAAATGTTTGGGATGGCTGCATAATCCCTGGATTCATACTGAGACAAATCAAGTCCCATAACTGTCTTTTAAATTATGCCTTTTTTTCCATTTTAGACAATAATTCACGTAAAGTCTAAAAAAAGCAAGGTGAGAGGAGCTCTTTCAGTGAGAGAGAGGATCATGTGATAAGCACAGATGGCTACTGTAAATAACAGAAAATGTGAGAGAGCCTGAGAAATCAAGCTATGTTGAGATAGAGGAAGAGTGAGGAGTGGGAGCTGTGTGAACGAGTGGGATTAGCCTCAAAGTGACAGATTAGTAGTTCTAAAAGAAGTTCTATCACTGAAAGCAGAGACGCAAGCATCACCAAGGTAGTAAGCAGGTAGCTGGAATGTCTACACCTCTAGATTCTGCAAACAAATAGTAGTGAGCCTTTACCTGGAACCACTGTGTCCAACTGGTTCATTTAGATGCACTGCTGCTACGACAAATTGACTTCTTTGGCCCCACAGTGTGGCTATGTGCTGCTGGCAGAAAGGAAGAATCAGGATGAGAACCCTTCCCAAAAACTGCTGCTGGTCAGATATGACATAGGCTCATTATATTATATCATAGAATCAAATATACAGGATCGTTTTATATCTGCAATGAATTCAGACCAATTATTTCCTCTTGTAGGTTAATTAAACATTTAAAAATGATGTATATTTGCTAAATTTACTTTATATTTATTCTAGCTGTCTCTTTAAATGTATGACATTGGTGACATGTTGATGATAATCTTCTTACAAGCTTCCTAAAACATTGAGTTGGAATTCTATCCCATTTCTCTAATCTAGAACTGGTATAAATGAGTCAGGTTTGTAGTCCACCACCCTGATACGCACCTTTTAAAATCTGAAATACATTTCCAATCACACATGGTCAGCAAGTTTGTTTTTGCTCTCCTAAAACCATTTTTGTACTTATTTAAGGAATGGTTACAGTTGTTTGTTTTATTTTGAAGATCTTTTTTCATCCAAACTTTCCCTTTCTGGTGAAGGGAATGAAATGACAAGGTATGTCCCAATTCAGGAGCTGCATCCTCCGAAGGCCCACATTTGTAGACCATTACAGCATTTTGAGGCTGTCCCAGTCCACGAATTCTCCAAAGGAGCATCAGACATGATAATTGGCCATGGCAAAGTCATACAGAGAGCTGATAGGCTTGCAACAGTGGGGGGTCCAAGGGCCCTTAGAGTTGAAAATGGATTCTACAAGTCTGAATTCCTGCAAAAATATGAACTAGTTTCTGTGCCAGCACTAGGTCTTCAGTACAGGGGCCATAACAGGGTTAAAAGGGCGATGGCCCCTGTCTAGAACCGCCCATGCCCATAATGCCAAATACAATATTTAAATATAAATACCCACACAGATTACCCTGAGAGGCTTTAAAAGCATGATAGTAGAAGCTTTATGTGTTGTTTTAAAAGTCATACTCATACGTGGCTCAAATGAACACAAATCAAACACTCTAAGAGCTGTGATGTTATCTTTCTAGATTCAACAAAATGTTGATGTGCTCATCTTAATCTGTGTGAACTGTTGAGTTTCATGACGGTGATAAAAATTTTTAAAATTCTTTTGCATGGGTGTGCAGGTGGCGCAGTGGTTAGCGCGCACGACCCATGTACGGAGGCCTTAGTCCTCGACGCGGGCGACCCAG